>JAHLWZ010000275.1:0-163021 GCA_020536535.1 Pelomyxa schiedti | reverse complement strand
AGAGACATGTTGGAATCGTAGTCCCGGAGAAGGAGGTAGCCAAAGAAAGTTTCTCTCGGGAACCTTCCATGTACTGGCAAGACAAGGTACCCACCATCTGGAAAATCAACATCTGGCGTTTGTTCCCTTCCACGGAAAAAAACACAAAACAGGACAGAAACTTTTGGATAACAAGATGTTGATTTTCCCGATGGCGTAGAAAATCTTCATCACTCCGACCACACCTTCTTTATTTACACCAAACGTCTGTTCTTTTCCAAACAAAACAACAACAAAGCACATCATGTACCCGTCAACGCCACCAACGACGACTCCAGCCGACTTCTACTCCGCGCTGCCTAGCCTCCCAATGTCCCAGCCCCTGTCGGATTTCGACTACTTCAGCCTGCCGATGACCCCGGCCGACTCTTCCTACTTCTTCGCGGCGCCCCCCACGCCCCTCCCGATTCCCGACTGTTGCGGCAGACCTCTGACACCGCCGCCCCTGTCCACTCCCCCATGTTTCGCCTACACCACTCCCGCCACGACGCCCCCTTCGAGCTGCAGTTGCTCCGTTACGCCGGCAACCACGCCCCCCAGCAGTTGCTCCGTGACGCCAGCAACCACGCCCCCGTCGTTTTCGTCCTCCGGCTCCTCGTCCTCGTCCTCGTCGTCGTCCTGCTCCGGCTCCTCGTCCTCTTCTTCGCCTTCTTCGTCGTCGCGGAGCACGTCCACGTCGCCGGCGACATCGCCGTGCCAAACGATGACGTGGGGAAGCTGGACGCCGGCGACCTCGGCTCCTAGCGCGAGCGAGTGCCGGCAGAGTGGCGACGAGGGTTTGTCCAGGAAGCTGCAGTTCACGATATGCGCCAATCAGAAGGACACCCCGGTTTATGGCTTGAACGGCGTGCAGCTCGTCGCGGTCCCCAGAAACACGGACATCACTGGTATCTTGCTGTACCTGCAGCCTTTTTGGGGCTGCGGGATGCCGGCTGGTTGTGGCTGCGCCTCGCATGAATGCGATGTGTCAATTCTGCATCGCAAGGTATTTTGTGCTTGGGTCAGGAGGAAGGATGCAAGCGGTATGGAGCGAAATGTTCTGGATTTGGGGAAGTTCAGAGTTGAATACTCCAAAAAAGAGCTCAGTAAGATCAAGTTTCAGTTTCCAGTGAAGAAGCCAAACCTACTCTATTTTGAGGATATGTTCGAGAAGTGTGGCTATTCTTTCGACGGTATGTTTTCCCACCTCCTTTCCTCTCACTAACTGAGGGGAAAAAAAAGCACAAGATCTTGTAGTGTCCCTCCTTTCCAATGGGACTACCAGTACTCACGAAACATGGGTCTTACCTTTCTTATTCTTTGAAAATATAGCGACAATCCTCAGGAGTATGTAAAACACACTCTCTGCTTGAAGTTTACAAAGTCTAGGAATGAACCTTGTATTTCTTCTTCAGGTTTCATCTGATTCGAACCAGTGGCACTGTGCTACACCAGGTTTCCCTTATCACTTTCATGTTCCGCATGCACTAATTCAGTTATATGAATTAACCTCAGGCAAGGTACATGAAATGACTCCTTCTGGAGCAATGGGTCCCTATATCCCAACGGAACGAGTCCCCGAGTTACTTTTCCAGACACAACGGCTCACATTGAAAGCGCTTAGTTCTGATTCTCCTGAAGATGTTGGGCGTCACTACACTGTATGACCAAATTGCACTTGCGAATTCTAAGAATAAATTTCAGGTACGAGGTGATAGGAAAGTTGTTCAATATTACTGTTTTGGCCATACCTATACTGCAAATGATACTCGGATTATCCTAAAACGGCACAAGGACTTGTACCGTTCTGCCCTGTATGATTTAGGTGACCATCAGCGCTCAAATATCTGGTGGGAGATATCAACACGAGGCGGGGCCTTTGTTGGAGCTGTCTCTCTAATTGCAAATATTCAAGATTCACCAGGACTAATCGAACATGAGTTCGATATTCTTTTAGCACCCCAGTTTTGGAACAGTGGGGTTGCTGTGGAAGCTCTTGGACAACTAATTATGTGGTATAAAACCTGTGATCTCCTAAGTATGCTCTCCCAATCGAACAATTTCTTCACCGATCTTATTCGAATTGAAGAGTCCAATTGCTTTCGATGTACAGTCAACCCTCAAAACACAAACTGCCTGAGTTTGATCAAAAAGTTTGATCGCTATAAATCTGCAGAACCCACCCATGTTATTAAGTACAAGGGTGACAGGCTTTTGTACAGGTTCGAGGTCGACCCTAAAGACTTCAAAAAAAGTGCCTTTATACCCTTTATCATTTTAACACTCACTCGGACCAGAAACATTCAAGGATATGATAAGACAGCACAATGATATACCAAGGGTACCACGGCAATCCCGCCGCCATGCCACATCTACAACCACTACCTCAAAGAACACTCCAATCGAAGAAAATCGCCACCACAACACCACATGTAATATATCGTTCAACCCGATTCCATCTTCCTATGAGATACCTGTGGAACCTTCACCCAAATTGAAACGAACTGGGGCAAATACTGATCTCCGCTTTCGGGAGGTCGTTCCTCTGCCTATTCAATTGTATGGTCTTTGCTTCCTATTGATTTCTCTCATTTTTTGAAGGACAATTCGCCTGGAAGACCTACTACCTCAAGTATCACAGTAAGACCCTTTTTTGTCCCTCTATCCTTTCATTAACCTTTGAAAAAGGAGCGAGCTCGACGAAAACGACGACGCCTTTCAGCCCCTCCCACTGGACCTAGAAGTCCCCTCCTCCATTGTATACTTCAGTTCAGACAACAATAACAACAGCAGCAACAACAACTACAGCAACAACAACAGTAGCACGGAAAGCGCGGACAGCAGTGCCGTGACCACGCCCTGCACTCTGATTACAGTGGGCAGTGCAGAGCAGTCTACGGGCAACCAGGACGGGCCCAGCCCTGAACTGTGCTTCCCTTTGATAAACGAGACACCAGCCTTCTCCCCTGGCCTGGAGTGGTTGCACCAGATATCTGACCCTCTGCACTTTGAGTGATTCGATTTTGCTGCGGGCACAAACCAACGTTCCAAGTGACCCGAGTTGTCGCAACAAGTTGTGTGTTCGTTTCGTCCCCGAAACCAAACACACAAAAGTTTGTCAGATTAGAATTTTTCATTTTGTTTTTTTTCCCGCTTTTTTTTTTTTACAGCTTGCCGAATTCGGTGTTGGGGATGGACGCGGTGGATGCACCTGTAATAGTGCTCAGCGACGACGAGGTGGAAGTGCTGCAGGTGGTGCCCCGCCGGCGACGCAGCTTGCTCAACGGCCACGGCGCCGTGGTCAACGGCAGCAGGCCGACGTCGGCGCCGCGGGGGCTTTACGGCGATGGAGCGCGCGGTCTCGGCTCCGTCGACGCCAACGGCCGCGGAGGAGGAGGAGGAGGCGCTGGGACGACGACAACTACGGCGAGCTCGCGGCCGACGGAGAGCTCTTTCGACAGTGGTGGCGTTGTGCTCGTTGGTGTCGGCGGCGACGCGGGTTCTGCGAATGTTCATTTGGGGGAGGCTTCTGCCCCTAATGCTGCGGCCAATGCGAGCTCTCCGCCTATTATGGGAAGAAGGCGGCGGCAGCAGCAGCTCCAACTGAGGTTTTTGACACCTGAGACTCGGGCGCCGGCAGCGAATCTGCCGCCTGAATCGTCGATGGGCTCGGCTGCGGCACCTGGTTATTCGACCGCGACTACTTCGACAACAAGTTCACGTGCGCCGCCGGGCGGGAATCTTACTGGTTCTGCGAACGGAGTTTGTGAGCTCGTTGGCGCCTCTACGAGGGAGCCTTCATTCGATTTGAAAAACATTGCTGTGACCTCAGAATTTTGCCCAAGGACACCACCCTTGATGGAACACTTGGACACAAATCCTTCACGTACTCATCAAGACGATTTTTACCAAGACTTGTTATCCCGCATTCTGTTTCATCCTTCAGATTACAATGTCGTTAGTCCCGTACAAACTTCAATGCAGACTGCTACTGTTAATACTTCCTCTGGAACTACAAGCCCAATTCCTATTTCATCTTTCGATCCAACTTCACCTATTCTCATTTGCGATTCTCCAGTGAGACAACCTTATTACCCAACATCTCCTTCCTCCACACCTCCGCCCTACACTCCCACAAGTCCTGGAAGCATCCCTGGGACCCCATTCTACGAGCCCTCGAGTCCAACCGTCATCCCGGCGAGCCCAACCATCATCCTCTCGAGTCCCGTCTACGGCTCCACGAGTCCACTTTACAGCCCCACTACTCCAGTCTATAGCCCCACAAGTCCAGGCTACCGCTCCGTGAGTCCTGTGTACTCAGGCTATCGCTCTGAAAGTCCAATGTATGCACCGAGGAGTCCGCGATATACCCCATATGTGCCAGCTAATACGCGGGTTGGGAGTTTCCGCTACGACTCATCTAGAGATAGTCCAGAGAGTCCTCCCCTCTATCCCTCGATTAGCCCTCTAGACTCCTATAACACCACTAGTTTGACTCAAATGCCGCAGACTGCCAGTACACACAGCAATGCAAGTAGTTGGCCCGCAGGCAATCATATTCCCTCAACTACCATGCCCACCACACATGCCGCTTCTACACTCTTACCTCCGATTCACACCGAAATAGGATTTTCACAAACAGCACCACCAACACGCATTGTAGATTTATTCTCATCCCTATGGAACAGCGGTGGTCAACAACACATCCCACCTCTCCTCCCTCCCCCGTTTGACATAACAGGTTTCAATGCTCGGCAGTCTCCGCTTTCCCAACTCCCAGCACTTCCCTGCATGCCTTACAACATTCCGGTACCACAACGGCCTTCCGCTTCCAACGTTATGTTTTCTCTCCCACACAATTCTCACCTCATCGTTTCCCATTTACAGGTCACACAGCAACCGCCACCCTCACCCATGACTGTACAAGATGTAATTGTTCTGAGCGACTCTGAGGATTCATCCCCAAAGAAAGCCTCATCCTCATCCTCAACAACAACAACATCAACAACGTCGCCCTCAGCACCGCGAGCCCAGAGTAAGACCCTGAGCACACAATGCCCGATTTGCCTCACGGAAATCACAACTTGCACGAGCACCAAGTGTGGGCATGTGTTTTGTGAGAAATGCATTCGCCATTGGCTTCGCGGCAGTGACAAATGCCCCACCTGCCGCGGCAAAATCAGTGTCAAATCATTACGTAGGATATTTGTTGGTTGACTTGGCTTTGCTTTGTCTGTCTGGAACCCTGGCACACAATCACATTCACCTGCACTACACTATCACCACACACACCAAAGGAAGGAGAAAGAGAATGAAGTAAAATTACATTCTACTCAATCTAGTCTTTGGTTTTCTGTTGTTTTGTTCTGTTTGGTTATTTGCTTGGACTCAGTGGTTTAGGGTGGACATAAGGGAGGCAAATGTTGGGCGCTGCTTTGGCTCATGGTCCATCATCTGAAGAACTACATCACACATCTTCAGTGTGGGTGTCAGAACACTACTGTCTGTGGCAGTTGTTGTTGTGGAGGTGGCTGTTGTAGTGCTAGCACAAGGATGGTACGCACAGCGGAATTCGTGAATTTTCGTGTCCCTTGTACCCTTTTCGTCGTGGACGAGAAGGGCACAAGCCGGGTTGCTGGGCCCCATCATGATTTCGTATAGGACACAGCCGCCACTATAAACATCAGTCCGGCGGGATGGCAGCGAACCTTGGTACTGCTCCGGTGCCCAGTAGGCCATGCTTCCGGCATTGGAGGAGGCGTGGCTGTAGCTCTCGAGGTCCACACTTATGGGAGTTAGGGAAGGGTGGCAGTTGTGAATTATGCTTACGATAATCCAAGATCGGCTATTCTTACGGAGTAATGTGGTTGATCATTCTCGTGGTCAGTAAGTGCACAATTCTCCACGGAAGTGAGTAAAACGTTCGCTGGTTTTAAATCCCTATGTTGGGGCTTAGGAACTGAGAAGTGAAATGCAGGAAACCTGTGCAGCCAGCCTGTGCGATGAATGTATTCCATACCACTACAAAACTAAACCCGGTGAGTATAAACTTATCCTTCTCTTCTTTGTACTACTTCATACGCCCAACGAAAGATAAGTTCATCCCGGACTGGTGTCCAATGGCCTAACCGGGAAGATCTCCTCTTAATCCAGTTCCCCATATCCCCACCTGAGCAAGTAAGAATGAAAGTTATTTGCAAATGAAGAAAACGAACCATCGCAAAACTCCATGCATATACAGATGTGCTCAGGTTCAAGATAGGTTAAAAAATACTGCACAATGTTTGGGTGAGACATGCACCTAAGTGCATTGATCTCCCGCATGATCTTTTTTACATCTCCAACAGTGGTATAATGTATGCTCTTCACAACTGTTACACGATTTGCCTTCCGATCAAACATTTTTCTGCAGGTACCAAAACTATTTCCAACCTATTAGAATTAATTTGGGAAAATGTAAAATGGGGTTTACCCTCCTGAACCAAGTTCAGCGAGGAGATCAAAATCAGCACCAGTTCTCTTCACCATCTGACTACGAAGGTGATTTTTCGCGGTATTGCGTTGGTTCATACGCAGTTGTGGGAGAGTCTGTTAAGCATATCTGCTGTTCCTCGGGAAGAGGTTTTGTTGGAGGTACATAGGGAGCCCCTTGAGGCTCAGTATATGTTTCACAAGTTCCAATGAACAACTGTTCAATCAATCTAGTTCATTTTACGATATAAGGTGGGATCACTGATCACTTGTACATACATTTTTATTTTACGTATTTCTTCCACAATAAGTTTGGCTTCACTGCGCAAGTTATTAATATCTTCTTTAGAAGATGTTAGCTTATTTGTGAACTCCAAGTTCTGTATATATAATTGCTATGACTCACTCGCATAGATGGGTGAATTATGGTCATGATGCTGCAAAATAGTATTAATGACGAGCTTGGCAAATCTGTGTGCAGCTTAAGAATCCTGGGGGGGAATTCATTTCATTGTGTAGTTCGCTTGTAGTCACCAAAAAAAATTCAGAAACCTGAAGGATAGAATATAGACTTTGCACAGCTCCGTCAGTCTCAATTCCGACGAGATATTTGGATGTGGTGGCAATACCGACGTCGATACAACGACCGACGGCGCCGTAGTGCGACCACGAGGGCTACTGCCCATGACTGATTGAGGCTGAAGAGGAGGGTACAGTGATTGAGTGAGAGGCTGAGGCTGAGACAGGGACTGTGATGAGTACCAAGGAAGGCCTCGAAGTTTGCGGAGAAGGGTATTGGCGGACCCAATGTATACCTCCAGCTTGATCCTGGGGTCAAATTGGTGGTGAGATGGGTGCGGTGGAGAAGCAAGAGAAAGTACTTGTTGTCCACGGGGATTGTGGGAGCCTTGCGTGACAGTGAGGCCATTAGCACGCCGAAACCACCCTCCGTCGTTTCAGGTTGCATTTTACAAAATTCTGGGATGCAGAATCAGAGAAATTGTACTCCGGTGCACCACTGACTCGAAACCCTTACTTTCGGTTCTGAAGGGCAATACCCCTCCGTTGCTCTTAGACAGCTCACTCGTCACAGATAATTGAATTGGACTTCCATCTCTTCGTGGTCCTTTCCGCTTCGGGGCTTCGCGAAAAGAGGGCTTCGAACTGTCGAAAAATAATCGAAACAACAAACGAGTGTGATGACTACCGGGGGAAGCACCACCAAGAGGACCCTCCACGTCGAGTTCCCGCCCCTCGATGACCGGCTGTACGAGAGGGCCATGATGTCCGGGGCTGGTGCAGCCCTCCTCACTTCCTCCACTTCATCCACCTCTCTCCTCTCATCATCCTCATCTTCATCAGCTTCTTCACCAACCACCACAGCTTCCACCCCAGCTGCTCCTTCCTCCTCCCCTTCGTCGTCCCCTTCGGCGGTCATCAAAGTCGATTATGGGTTCGACGTCAACAAGCCCTCGCGGGAGCAGATGGAGTCGCTCCTCGAGGACACGTTCCCCAGCGGCGTCGCCTCGTCCTCGCCGTCGCCGCTCGCCCTCGCGCCGTCGGGCTCGGCGTCGGTTGGATCGCTGCTGCGTCGCTCGACCACGGGCGTCGCGTCGACCATGTCGTTCAACAGCGCCTTCGCCGAATCGTTTGGGTTCCAGTCAAAGGACACAGGGCAGTATGTGGACGACGAGTACTATTTTTTGAAGGATGTGGCTGATAGTGACACATTGATAGTGAGGATCAAGGTTGGGAATGCAACACCCCCTCTGTCAAAAATTTGCCAAAACTTTTCTATCTCATGTGATGTGTCTATGTCTGTGTGCAAAAGACAAAGATAAGATGGGATACTACTAGTAAAAAAATATTAGTAGTATTTATATACCCTACTTTCTGTTCCCTAAAATGCCTGAAATGGATGACAAGTGTAGCCAAACATACGGGCGAGAAACTTCGTTGATGTGTTAACCTCTGAAGACTCGCTAAAGGAAACTACCTTTAGGATGAGATACCAGTTACAGGTGTGACATTTTTTTTTGGTCAGACTTATTTCATTGTCTACAAGGACCCTTCTTTTGCTGAGGAATTCCTTGATCAGGGAGGAATGGCCTTATTAATGAACATTGTAATCAAACAAGAGGGAAACACACAAGCCTATGCTCTTGGTGCTGTACGCTCGTTGATGGGGTATCTCTCTGGATTGGAGGCATGACTAAATCCACCATCCCAATTTGTAACCTATTATCAGGAAATCATGGAGAACCCTCCTTTTGTGGAAATGTTGTTTACACTTGGTATGTCTGCTAAGAACAGCATCACACTCATCACTTGTAGTGGATTCCCAAACCATGGCCCCTGTTTGTCGACAAGCTACTGAACTACTGTTAGTTTTATGTAGCTTTGATGGATTTTCCTTGGTTAACTTCTGAGTTGATTTTGTCTTCTAAGAATTTGTAGGTGCACAAAGCTGCAAAAGAAACCGCGAAGAAACGGGGAAAAGATAAATACTCCAATCTTATTGCTCTCCTGGCCAGGTTTCGTTGCATTGGTGGGAAAACTTCTTGTTTACCTTTCCCTGTAGTGGTGATATAGAAACTCAAGTCAATGCTTTGACTCTATTCAATAGCCTCTTGGACAATGCACCCGCTGAAAAGCAACTAAAATTATTGAATCACTTCAAAAAATTGGGAATAGACGGCATTTTGCGGGTATGCAAGTCGCCTGAAAGGAAGTAACTAAGGGAAAACCTAGAAACAAAGTCGAATTGTGCACCCATCCTTTAAAACACAACTTGCGATGTTTGAGGTAAACTCGTGTGTCTTTTCGTTTTTCCACAATCATTCCCGATTTAATTTAAGAAATACATGCAAATTAGGTGAATTCCACTCAACTACTGCTTTCCACGGAAAAGGGAAGCAGAGGCAAGCGTACCTACAAAGAATTGGAAGCTGCCCTTGAAAAGTACCTAAACACTCTTATAATTCACTGATAAATGGCCAGATACGAGGAACAACAACCTCTAGTGTACCTTCTCAAGCACGAATTGATGTTTTGCAAAAATTCCCTACAACAAATTTCGGACTCTGGAACCATAGTGAACATAAGTTTGTTGACCTTTTTTTCAATACCATTAATTCATCCTATAGGAGCTCCAATGTCAAGACATGATACACTTGTTGGGACAAAGGCTGAATCCTCACCTGTTGATTTATCTTTCTTAAGTTTGTGTACAAGTTATACTTCCAACTTACCCTCTCCAGCCAAAGGGGATACTACTGAGACAACACCGTCAACAGCAAGCCAGGAGGCACCAGCACGAAAATCTTCCCGTCCAAGTCGCAGAGGATCACGAAAAAAGCACGCACACCGGCAATCGGAGTCGGCACCTTCTGCAAACACCTCCACACCTACTGCCACCCCCACATCTGACTCAACATCCACCACACCCACAGATGCCAGTACCACTACAAGTACCACCTCAGATTCCAGCACAACTGCAACCAGCAGTACTACTTCAAGTACAGCAGCCTCCAGTGCACCGACGTCAGCCAAAGATTGGGTGAAACGTAAAGTCTTAATGACAAGAAGTGCTGCTGCATTCATAGAGGTGGCCGTACAGACAGATATCAGTCTGACTCGAACAGAGAAACACGACAAATTGATTGCATACTTTGATAAAGTTGGCAAAATGGTTGATGTGTGGGTGCAAACAGAACCTGAAGAAGGTGCTCCTGCACCCCTTACAACTACATCTTCAGCTGAAAGACGTTTTCCAACACAAAATGCCAGCGTACAGACAGAGATTGTAAAAACCTCTTCTCGCCCCACACAAACAGAAATGCAAATTGGAGTGAGCAAATTCGTTCAGACAGATCCCTTACCTACAGGCTCCCTTTCTTCTGTGAACTCCGCTGTGGTATGTTTCGGCACTAATTATTCCTTTTCTCAATTAATTCGTTCTTTAGGATCGATCTCACACAGCTTCCTCTGGTTCTACAACATCAGTTTCCACAACAACAACCACTTCCTCAACATCTACATCAACTGACGACAACAAGCACACTCACAAACATAGGAGAAAGAGTGGTGGTGGAGAAGCTACCCCTGCCTCGGATATTCCGCCTCCTCCACTATCAGAAATGCCCCCTGAAACGGAAAGCTCCGTTGGTACCCCACCACCTCCACCAGGCGCAGGCGCACCTCCTCCACCCCCGCCACCAGGTCCAGGTCTTATGAAGCAAAAAACAAACAAACCTGCAGTCGTTCCAAAAGCCAAAATGCGTGCTGTTCATTGGACAAGGCTCATTCTTCCACCACCTCAGTTAGCAACATTTCTTAGCTGCTGCAGCTAACTTTTTTTAGAGTCGATTCTGAGAGGAAAAAGTGCATCTGGGATTCCGTAAAGGAGCAAGAATTTGATGAATCTAACCTTCTGGAGCATTTTGCCATGAAAAATCAAGCAAAACCCGACGCTACTGGCCCCAAGCCAGAGGAAATTGTATTACAAACTTTTCGTTTTTAGTCAATTTCATTTATACATCAGGCTCCTGAAAAAAGACAAGTGGTCCGCCTTCTTCCAAGTAAAAAATCAAATGCCCTTGGAATCATGCGTGGGCGATTTCCTCCTGATGCTGAGCTTACTCAGGGTACCCACCCCTGCACTCTGAATTCATTTAACATCAGAAGCTTTACGGGATGTTGATCGATCCAAAATATCGAAGGAAATGATCCACGAACTTATGCATAATGTAAGGCGTTCCTTTTGAGCAGACCAATCATGACAATCTGCAGTTACCCTCCAACGAAGAAGAGATGACGATTCGTGAAGCAGATGTCCCTGGAGTTATTTTTGATAAGCCAGAACAGTACCAATCATTCATTTCTATGACATTTTAATTGCTACTAGATTTTCTCTCCTTGTACTTGGTATTCCCTACATACGTGAACGATTAAATTTTTGGGACTTTGCAAACGACTTTCCTGAGAAGCTGGCTGACATATGTACACCAATCCAAACAGTCCAAAAAGCCTCTGCCGTATGTCCAAGTTGATAGAGTTATTATCATTTAATCGGAATCAGGAAATAAAGGAGAGTCCAGCTCTTCGTTCTCTTCTCGGAACTATATTGGCCATTGGGAATTATCTAAATGGTACCCTTCAACATTAGACTTGCAAATAATTTGTTCATAGGAGGAACGCCGAGGGGGCAGGCTGATGGATTCAACATTGAAATGCTTACGCAATTTGCTGAAATCAAAGACTCCTCATCGTCATCAAATCTATTGAGCTATGCAATCGGCTCCTGTTCCGAGTCCCAAAATATACGTAGGAGACCCCGTTATTCTACGTGCAAACTTACACAATAAAGCAACTGAACTTGAACATGTGTCTGAGGCAGCGACAGTAGATATAAAACTTGTAGAGACCAACTTGAATAGCCTAATCAAAGGAATACAAAGTACTTGAATAGTGTGCTACAAATCAAGAGTTAACTTTTTCCTAGACATCAATCAGACAATTGAAACAGTCCCCCCTTCAGGGAGCAACGATGCCTTTTTGATGATTGCCAACCAATTCTTGTCCTCTGGTACAAGCCCGTTTGAATATTGACTTATAACATGACCATCAATAGCTACAGAGGATGTTAACAAAGCAAAGGAGGACTTGCTTTCCTCCCAAGATATATTCCTAGAATCCGTGGAGTTCTTTACCACAAACAAGGCCCTTGCTGCAACTCAAACAACTGAGATTTTCTTTGGAATTTTCAAGACTCTAATTGCCAGTTGCAAACGAGTTGCCGCCGCTACAGCAGCACCTCCCGTGAAACGCGAGTATGTAACTACCCACAAAATCCCCCATCAAACTCATCCAAACAATTCCAGAACACAAAAAGTGCACAAGAAAGCTGCCGGTACATTTGGTGCCCGAATTAAGGAAGGTGAAGACCCCATGGGGGACATTATTGCCCTCATCAAATCAGGCCAGAAAAGTACCCTTGCAAGACCAAAGGGGGCTTCTGCTGAACCGGGTGGCCCAGTCCAACCACAGCCTCCTGTATTTGGCCAATCCATGCTGAGAAAAACAAAAGGGGGTGTTTGATTCATACTTCCTGCACCACAGCAGAGATTTCCCAAACAATTTTGTTACTGTAACAGAATAAAAAATTCACAACCAGTAGTTGGTTTTTTTTTTTTACAATTTGGGTGGTTGTTGTTGGGCTGATGCCGCTGTTTCTGTGTGTGATGTGTGTGGTTGATGGTGTACAGAATGGGCCTGGTGTGTTGCCAGGATTGTGTTTATGTTGTCCCTGATAACTACAAGTGATTCATCATCTAGTTCTTTCAGCAGTAATGTTACAGCGGTGAGGACATTATTTCCACTCAGAGCTCCACTACTTCTTATTCTTTGCCCTGTCTAAAAGGGTTGATTGGTATGGCAGAAGAGTGTTGGGGAGGATTTTCGAGGTACTACCATTTGTCTGGGGTGGCCCGGCTGACTGGACGGTCTGCCTCGGCTTAGAAGATATTAGTCCAGAAAACGTGGTTAATAGGAATAGGTACCTTGAGTGCAAAGGTGGCACTGAAAGGGATTCTTGAGGAGATACCTGGGGGGGGGAAAAAAAAAGCCGGAAGTTATACGAGTACCAGAATAAATGGGAAGCAAAGTACTGATGACTGTGTCTGAGCCTGCTTTGTTGTCTGTACCTGATCTACAGAAGGTTGTGGGTGTGAGGGTTGCTGTACAGTTTGTTGGATATCCGGTTGTGTGTGCTGGGGACTCATGTGCGAGTCCATTGGTGTCTGTGCTATAGTTTGGTGCTGATGAAGACTTGTATGACGACGTTGTGGGTTTGATGAAGGAGACGCCGTTGTTTGCGTAGAATGTGCATATAAATGTGAGTGAAGAGAGGGGGATTGTGTAGGTTCTGGTGAGTTTTGAAAGGTGGTTGATTGTGATTGGGGTGGCTGTGAGGGTTGAGAGACTGTAGAATTAGTGCCATCAATAGATGCTTCAGAGCCTGATTGCTGTAGGTTATCAGACACATCTGTTTTTAAAATAGTGCGAATATATTTCTTGCATATTTGAAGTTGAATATCAAGGAGAGTGAATAACCTGTGGTCGATCTTGAAGCTGCCACGTCCCTCTTGGCCTGTTTAAATGAGAAGATAAGCCTGGACTATTTGATACTGCATTGGAGCTTCTCCTGGCCACAAGGTTGGAGTTACTTGCTGTATGTGGGGACTGTGTTGATGGTGAAAGGTTTGCATTTTGGGCTGCAGTATTTGTGGATGAGGGAGGGAGGGATGGTGTGGCAATAAGATTTGCAGGAGATGTAGCAGGTCGTAGGACAGCCTGCTTGCTCAGCGGTGGTTCAATTAAAAGAGCTTGTTCTCTCTCTTGAGGGGTTATGTCTGCAAAATAAAATAAATAAGGAAAATTAAAGTGCAGAATGAGTAAGGACCTGTGTCATCAAGCTTTTGAAGTTGAGGAAGCGCGCGTATAACACGAAGCCTGTAATTAGACAGTTGAGAGCATGGATTTCCACCAAGCCACAAAATGCGTAACCTTATTTTTAATGTTCATCCCAGAGGTTTTTACTGTCTCATTTAGAAACCTTGTGTTAGCCTGAAGGTGTACCACTTCATCTAGGTCTGAAACCTCGTTTTTTCGCAGGTAAAGTTCTACAAGTTTTCTACCTAATTAGTTATTATTATTGCACATTGGGTGCACTATGCTCTTGAGGGTACATACACGAGGCAAATGGCCCCAGAGAAGAAATTCTATTAATACTTAGTGACACAACTTCCACGTTGGGCATGCTTTGCAAAATTGACACCTTTTTTTGTTTTGCAAAGAAAAAAGACAGTTAACAAACGGAGCCCCACTCTGGTTTGGGGAAGAAAAAAGCCAGCACCACCAACAACAAAAACAAAACAAAAAAAAAACTGTGGAGTGTAATGAGCTCACATCAGTCAGGTCATTGCCCCACATATTCAAGTTTCGTATTTGCGTGATGTTTTCCATCCGGGACTTGGCGATGACCATCGCCTCTGTGAGCCTCACCATCGTGATATATTTTTATTTTTTATTTTTGTTGTTTTTTTCCACCCTTGTTTTTCGGTGCTGCTGGGGCGGGACTGAGGACTAACAAGTGGTCCACTGCGTTGGCCGAAAAGAAAAAACACAAGATTATGCTGAAGATCGCGGGTAATCAAGAAAACAACGAAAATACAAGCGGTTTCGGTGTATCTGGCAGCTGGGACTTGGACCACAGCACCTTCATTCCTACACCACGGCAACCTCCAAGATCAAGTGTTTCCTCTGAGATCCCACTTTCTGGATCGTGTTTTTATTTAATTTTCGTTTGAGCGAGCTCCAACGCCAAGGTACCGTCACAGCCGTAGTCTTCGTGTCGAAATCCTAGCTAATAAACAACATGTAAACACATAATAACAATATAAATCGTAGAGGGGAGGGAGAAAAACCACAGCGCCCACTTGGATCTTACATCATAAATGCCTTCTTTATGCAGGTCCCATGACTCGCCGCCGAATGTTAATGCAATGAATACGGGGACACCTGTGACTCCGCCGCAGTCGTCTTCTGTGTGGATCACTGACGTGTGTCGATTACTTTTTTTTTTTTTCTTCCCCTTCAGACTATTTGTGCTATTTGCTTACTGGGGGATGTCTATAGGTGTCGCTAGTCAAATGCAGTGTTCTTCCAAGAAAATCTCTTCAAAATAAGCTGCCAATTTGTGCTGACTGCAAAAGAAAGGGGCACAAGCAAGGGTTTGACTTCTTTCAGGCACTCTCAGATATTGACATTTACACATTTGTGCACAGATCAAAAAAATGCTCTTATCAATTGAGATTAGCTCAACAACTTTTTGAGGAGGCTTCTACGGCATCACCCAGCCCCATTACAGTATCAACCCAAGTGTCTCCAGCTACTGTGTCCACCACATCCACTTCATCCACAGCAGCAAATCCTTTGGTTGCAAGTCCTTCATTCCCCCCAAAAAATGACACAACCTTTATGTGCACATGTATACCAGACGCAAATGTTTGCTCCTGTGTAGGGGGCTGCCTTTGCCACTGGAAACGTGATACCCAACCTATTGGGATTGTTGGAAATGGACCAGTAGGAATGGTATTACCACTGACAGTACCCTCAATCACAACTCAACCCTTGCAACAGCCGCAACTTCCCTTGTCCTCGCAATTAACCATGCCATTACCCTTACCACTCCCACCATCCCAAGCCCAGCCTCAACTAACTTCTGAACCACTTGTTTGCACAGTACCACCCCCTCAATTTGCAGGTTTCCTAATTTTATTGTAAATTAGACTAACTTTCCTCAGGGAGGAAACGACATTTTCCGGCAAAATTTGAAGGCCGTGGGCCTGACAACCGTAAAATAAGGTAACATAAAGAAAGCTCCTAATTTTCTAATGATGTCAGGCGATCATGCAAGAATTGCTACAGCAACCACTGTAAAAGATCGAAAACTCGAGTTTACTGCATAGCTTGTTGTGTACCATTGTGTATTGAATGCTTCCCAGAGTGGCACATGGGTAGGTTTTTTTTTTTTTTGATGTGGTTCAGCTAATATTCACTGTCCTGCATAGGGATTGAGGATGTATTTTAGTCAGTCCAACATCGCCAAATCCCTGCACACCCACATTTTGTATTTAGCCTGTTTGTATAAATGTTTTTGCACAAATAAACTGTTACCAACACAAGTCCCTTTTTATTGCACGCCTTTTGGTTTGCTTTATTTGTTTGTCTGAATGTTTTTGAGCTCACTCTCCCGTAAGTGCCTCCCAGAACTTCATAAACTCAGGTTTCGATATCTTCTTCCTGCCCTTGAAGTGGTTGTTTACAGCATCAGTAATGTGGGCACTTGTGGCCTGAAGCTCTTCCGAGTCGGCTGAGCCTCCTGCCAGCATCGTGGTCCCTTTGACTACCCGCATGTAGCCTATTGCAATCTCGTCTGCGTCGAGGGTGCCGCTGTCGTCCGTATCTAGCATTGTAAACATAACATCGAGCCAGGCGGATTTCTGGGAAGCAGTGCGGTGGGTAAGAAAATAAGGATTGGGAATCACGTGCATACGTCTTGTGAGGTGGACGCCCCAGTAAAGATGCTGGACCACAAACAAAACTCCTCTGATTTTGGTGTTAAGGAGAAAAGAAAGAGAAAGAATGTGGTGCACACTGAAGCTTACACCGCCACTGTAATCAACATCCATGAGCTCAAAGAGGGTTTTGGTATCTTGGTCTGTAATCTCCTCTACTGGAAGTACAAGGTGGAGGATACTACGAAACTCTGCCAAATTGAGTTCGCCATCATAACGTTTTCCCTGTATTTGAAAGGTGTTATTCGGTGAGAGAGAATTGGCTTTGTTTTTTTTTTTTTTTTTTTTGTTTTGTTACACTCACAGTCTTTCTGAATGCATTATTGAAGTCTGTCATTTGTTCTGGTGTGAAGCGGCATATTAGCCCCAGTGCCTTATTTTCTTTCTTCACGCGTGCATATTTCTCAGAAGTCCTTGAACTGGAGTGGTGGGACGAAGATGAAGCATGGGAATCAGTGTGCCCTCTGCTGTAATCATGGCCGACAAATGTTAGGTTTTGTTTTTCCTCCATATATATGGGAGATAAGAGAGTGTACCTGGGAGAGTGAGCAGCAGAACCAGAGGAGTGACTAGAATGATGATCACCATAATGACCATGTGCCTCATCATCCCTGCTACCAGACAGCTTCAAGGAAATCCCTTCGCTGACGTGGCCTCCATCACTCGACTCGTGCGAGTGGCCGTGGACAACCTCAGACGATCCGCTTGGGTGCCTGGAATTATGGGGCGAGGTGTGGGGCGACGTCCTCCCGGAGGGCTGCGGCTGCGTCCCATAATCACCACTGTGGCGGTGGTCCCTGCTGCTTTCTCCGCCGCCTGAATGGTGAGGGGACACATCATGCTCGTGCTCGTGGTTGTGATTGCGGGGGTCTCGCCCGCGGTCGTCGTCATAACGGGCCATATGCCTCGGCCTCCCATAATCTTGGTCGTGGTGGCCGTCGTGCTCACCGTGGTGGTGATGCTCATGCTCATACTCATGCTCCCCGCGGCCATGGGGATTATGGGAAGGAGGCCCGTGGTGGTCCACAGGTGGGTGCTCATTACGGTGGTGATGATGAGGCGTAGAGGACGACGAGGACGAGCTGCCCTCGTGATTGTGGGACGCCTCCCTCGACTCGTGGGCGTATCGGTCATGATGGGCCATCTCCGCGGTCTCGCATTGAGCGTGGTGGTGCGACGGCGAAGAGCGCGGGGACGGAGGTCGTGGGGCGTGCGAATGAGAATCATGGCGTTGACAGCAACACTGTGCGTGCTCGTGGGCATGGGGGTCGTGGTGCCCGCCGTGCTCGTGGTGGCTCATCTTTTCTTCTGTTTTTTTTTTTTTTGAAGTGAAGTTTTGGTTCGTTTTCCCAGAATAATATGCTTCGGCGTTTCCGAAAATTTTCCCGTAGACGTAACGGTTGGGCTGGATCACAACCGCCCGAATGTCTCAGTCCCAGCCCACTAGGTGTCAACAACTAAGTCCTTGTCCTTGCCAAACTTGTGCTCAAACCTGTGATAGTTACTTGTTTTGGTTTGATGGAAACAAAGGGGCTTTGTACCTGGTGAATCCACCAGTTAGCAACAACACCTGGGTTTCAGAGGAAGGGAACTTGGTTCTAAGCCTCTCCACAAAAGCACCGGCGCACTGTGGGCCTCTCACTTGGCTGTGCTGGCAATGGAACACCACCCGTTTTGCAGTGCTCCACTGTGCTACATATGCATCAACGGAGCGAAGGAATTCATGGCAGGCGATTTGGTTGGCTCCTCGGATGTGTGGCCGAAGCTTTCCCCTCACATCAACTATTACAATTTCCTGCTGTGCAGCTCCACCCCCTTGCTGCCGCACAGCAATTGGCTTTGACTGCGCTGTTGCACCCTTTGCCCTTGCAGCCGTAGGTGTTGACGATGTCGTTTTTGTTGTGGTTACTGCCGTCGGCTTCCCTGGTTTCGCCAAAGACGCATTGACTGGCCTACTTGTGCTGGCGACGTCACCAGAGGTCGCACTGCTCCTGGTGGTGCTTGCAGTAGTGCAACTACACACTGTTGGTCTCTTATCCGCCGTTCCAGTGTTTGCTGTAGCAGTACCAGTGGCAAGGGCATCATCCCCGCAACTGGCTGTTGTGGCTGTTGTTGTGATCGTGTTGATATCAGCGCTGGGTGTTTTTATTGCACCATTCGAGGGCGACGGAGTGCTACTTGTTGTTGTGTGGGAGTCCAGCTCCCTCAGCAGCTCGGCGAGCTCCGCAGGCTCAATCAATCCGTAAGCGTGTGTGGCCGCCATGTGCAATTCCCAATTCCCAATTCACGGTTCACAATGGGGCGAGCCTCCCTCTGTTCTCAGACAGTCCGTGATCCAATTTGATGGGCCGATCTTATGCTTCTAGGAATGGGGAAAAGTTGCAGAAGGGGCACCCAAGGCGAAACTATTTAATTTTCTATCAAGTACTAGGGTACTATTTACTAGTATAGTGATGGGTGAGAGTGTGTCCAAGGCCGATTTGGCCAGAGGGGCCAGGATGACCAAGGAACAAAGAAGGGCATTGGATGACGCCTGGGCGTCCTGTGGGGAATCACATGTACCCTCCTTATGTGCTTCTTCAATTTGAGGGACTTTCCATTGGCACTTACCTCTTTTTTTTTTCCCCTTTATTTCTTCCAAAATATATTTACGTGGTGTTAGTTGAATGAGGTAAAGTTTGGAAAGCTGATGGGGCAGGTGAGGAGATTTTTCTCTGACTGTATTGCTATCAGAGAAGTTGAATTCAATGGCATGGTATTCCACCTTCTTGACAGTGAGCATACTGGATTGATTTCTCGTGAGAGCTTATTTGCGGGGGTACAGCCCCTCGCCGGCACTTGCTATTGAAATAACTCTTATTATAGTTGTCCTTGCTTACATATGGTAATGCCAAGGAGAAGGCCATGCTAGCTTTCAACTTCGCAGATAAAAATGGTTCCTCTTTCAACTGTTTCAATTCTACGGTAACCAGCCAAAGGTGATGGGAGACTTACTAAAGAGGAATTAAAGCATTCAATCGATGTAACAATATTCTACACTCAAATCATTCTGACGATGGGATTGGCAAAAACTGAGTTCGCATCTCTCCTAGATAGGCCCGGTGTTGATGCTTTGGAGATTATTAGAAATCAAGCGAGTATCTTTGGAGTATTTTATAACGGAGTCTCCTAACCACACTTAATAAGTTATCAGTGCTCAGCAGTACGTTGATTCCAGCTCCTCACTGATATTGGACACGGTTAACAAGGTTACTACTGCCAATCACATTCCCTGCCTGACCCTGATTAGATTTTTGCTGCGGCTGATGATAATAACGATGGAATCATCACTGCCGATGACTGGCTAAAGAAATGTGAAGTAGTACCTGAAATCCGCTGTTTCTTCAAATGTGCAACAGGTTTGTCACACCTAATTCCAGGAAGATGTGGTGTTGCTGTAACATAACTCACTGGTTGTCCTGAAGGTGTCAAATTGCGTGATCCCACCAATATGCAGTCAATTATTGCCATGGACTATCACGTTTCAGAAATTGACTTGTCTGAAGCAGAGGCAGCAAGAAAGAGGTCGTAAGGAAAAAACATCAAGTAACCAAAATTTTCCGGAACTTTTGATTTTCGCGAAGGATTTCAAGTCACGTAGTTTCTAATAAACAAGACCTTGTTGAATGTCGGGGCCAGCCACCGTCGAGACACTTAGGGCATTGAGGACGTCACTAAACAAGTCGGTTCCTTCTTTCGCCGTTTCAAAATTGTTTCGTCTTCCATTTTTTTCCACCAAACGACCAACCCAAAACGCAAAAAAGGGACGGCCATATTAAAGACAAACTCTAACAATCTCACCCATAATTCAGGGCTGCATCGTGTGGGCCGTACGGGGGCGCTACAGTGCGCAGCAGGACTACGACTGGAATGTACGCCACCAGCACAGCGACTTCCCCACAAAACTACAGACCACCTCCGCGAGGAAGCATTGTGGGACGCGGCACCCAGTCGGCCCCTAGGCCGGCGCCTCCTCGTGGAGTTGGTCCCAATTGCAACGTCAATGCAACTCCAAATGTGACGCAACGGTTTGATGCAACTGCGAATGGTGGGGAGGCTGTTAATGGCACTAGTGGGTGTCAATGTGGGAATGGGTGTGGTGGTGGGTCTGACTGCTGCTGGAATGGACAGAGTACTCATTTTTGCCCGCGGTGTTGTGCCTTGGATGTGCTGCAGCAATCCATCATGCTGCAAAAACAGAGCACCCAGCGCCCTGGCGTGCGTAATATTTCATTTTCGCTTCATAGTGTTAATATTAACTTGTAATTTGGGAAAAAAGAGCTCTTGGCATGAAGTTACAAGAGAGGTTGAAGAGGTGGGAGAAGGGCTTAAACATTTAGTTATTGATAAAGAACGACATATTTCCTCCCTTCTAGCTGAGGTTTGTGGTTTATCTTTTTATTTTCCCTTTTTCCTCTTTTAACAAGAGGTGGGCAGGTTTCCAGGTACAAAGAGCAACTTTTTGAATATAAAACAAATTTGGAGGCCTCAAAACGGAAAGAGGAGGTTCTACTGGCGAGAACATGCCTACTTTTTCACTCTTGTTAGGAGTTGCGTGCACAAATAAGTTCAATGGACCAAACTATTCAGAATTTGCGACAGCAACTTTCTCAACCTTCTTCCCCATCAAAGCCGGTGTGCTACAATACACAAATATCCTCAAATAAATATGTTATAGGGATCTCTTGCTGATGAAAGTGCTGAGCTACAACGTCTAAAAGGTTTTTGATGCTCTCAATGAAGAGTCCCAGCTAACTCTTTCTAGCCGAACTTCAGAAAAAGAATGCCAAAATCGAAACTCTTACTAAAGGCAATCAACATCTTCAGCAGTAAGAGTCATTTTCCGAAATTTTCGTCTTATAGTTATCAGACAGATATCACAACTTCAGAAGGGATTTGAAAGCCTGTCAAGAAAAGTGGAGATTCAACAGGTTTTCTCATGTAGTTGGTAATTAAATGTTTACAACTCTTCTTAGTTGGAGCAATCTTCATCTTTGGGGGATGACTTCAATAGACGTGAAGCAGAGAAGATTGAGACTCGAGTTCTTCTTCAAACAGCACAAGAGGAACTTAAACAGCATAAGTGCAGAACCCCATCCAATTCGCATTGGAAAACTAATGTGAATAGGGCACAAACGGCCGCATTGCAAAGCAATGTGAAGCAGCTTCAACTTCAAGTCCAACGACATGACGAAGCAACAGAAGAACTTCAACATACCATTGCAGAGCTGGAACAACAAAAAGCACAACTCAATAGTACCTCAGAGGAACTGCAACAAAGAATAGCAGATCTTGAAGAGACCAACCAAATTATTGTAGAACAGGTCGACTATCCATTACTCCACAGAATTAGCACTGATTTTCCATAGTTGAAGCAAAGAGATAGTCGAATTCAGGAGTTGGAGCAACTAAATTCCTCTGACCCAATGCGGCATTCCAAGGGAAAATCTTCTAGAGATGGATATAATAATAAGACCAGGGCTACTAAGGATGACTCGGTGCCTCAAAATACAGCTTCCTCTGGTGGACACGTACACTCAAGTTCTGCGCAGCACTCATCAAGTGATCAACTGCGAGATCGCGATCAACGGATCAAAGAACTAGAGCAAATGGCAAGATCAAAGGATGAAACCATCTCTAAACTTGCCATAGCCTCATCGGTTCATCTTCCTCTCATTAATGTTGAACTCAAATTATCTATAGAGACTACCACCTGAGGTTGCTCACAAATAACTATCGTATTCACTATTAATCTCTTAGTGAAAAAGACAAGTAAATTAGAATTGATGAAGGCGAAAGAAACCATTGCGGATCTTGAATCGAAGTTGAAGTAAGGTTATTAGAAATTACAACTATCCCAACGCCATCAAGGGCAGCTGAAGCTGATATTGCTCAACAGGCTAAGCATGAAGCCCAACTTGCACATGGTGTTCAAATTTATTATCGTTTTGATGGAATAACCTCAAACAGAAGTTGGTACTCACAAAGCTGAAATCGATATGATGGAGAAGGTACATAAATAAGGTTAAGTTCATGGGAGACTAAAGTTATGCTAGGAGTTCTTCAAACTACAGAGTACAACAACAATTCAACACAGAGAAATTTCTCTCCTTGAAAAGCAATTACAGGTTAAATACGGCAATACATTTTCCTTCCCCTCACGCATTATAGTCTAAAGATGAAAAAATGGCGAAACAAGCCGAAGATGTGATCAAATTGCAAAAAAATGTTGCACAGCTTACTGATAGAATGAGGGTAATTATCATTTGCAAAAAAGATGCCCATAACATAAGTTCAAAACCAACAAAACTAATTGGTTTCAGACACAACTTCAAAATTTCATTCAAGCACAGCAAGCCAATGCCATCCGAACATCTCCACAGGCTTCAGCTGCATTAGCTGCTCTTGGGCCACTTCTGACTTCACTTGCATCTCCGGCAACATCAGGACTACAAATTCCATCTCCAGTAACACAAACAAACACCAAAGCAACCACTGAGGCTCCACAAACTGACCAACAAACCACAAACAAAAGCAACTCCAAAGCAGGTGGACCAACAACAGCACCACCAGCACCGCAACCTCCCAGAGGGGGTAATAATGGGAACAATGCTGCCACATCTCACCACCATAACCAACAGCCGGAAAATGTAAATAGTGTATCAGGAGAGTGGGACTTGAATGAAGGAAGCTTCAATACCAACACCTCAGGCGATCACCAGGAATCAGAAGCAGAAGTCTCACAAAGTGGGCGCACTCCGCGGTATGATGAAGACCAGTCACAATCACAAGATGTCAGTGTGTCAGTATCGGCCCCACAACCGGTGAAGAAGAATCTCACTTCTAGGAGGCCATCACAGCGCAACCCAAACAACAGCAGCACTGGCGAGGACCTGGAAACAAACAATTCTGGGGAGTTCTTTGATGACCCAGGGACACAGGATGATGTTGGTGCCTCACAAATCAACTCCCAGGACGCTGCTGAGGATGAAATCCTATCCAGTGAGTAGACAGAAGAGCACTCGTGCACCATATTTCTCCATTTGTGGTCTTCAGTGCCCAGCCCAAACTGTAATATAAACCCTTCAGATAATGCACCGTCACCTTGTTACAAAAAATAAATGCACACTTTTCTGTTTTGCAAGACCAGTCTCACAACAACTTAGAGTGAGCCTGCACTCTGGGTGCCAATCTCCTCCGATCAGAGAAGTTTTCTTTCAAACAGGTGTTTGTACACGAAATCATTTTCCTTTGTGATGAAAGTGTTGTTGCCAGTAGTGGTTGGTGTTGTGTGGTGGGTTGGTTTGGTAACATGCACCGCATGCAGTGTGCCAAATGATTGCGTGCCAGTCTCTGGCAAGGTTTGTTTGTTAAGACTAGTGTTTTGAGGGGGGAGTTATGGGACTCGATTGACGTGATGCATTACACGTGTGTACAGCCTTTTTGTGTGAATAGTGTTTGCTCGGAGTGCCAAGGAAATTGCGACTGTCCAATTGGCAAATACTGCAGAAAACAACAGGTTTTTTTTTTTTAAAGAAACACAGCAACTCAGCACAAAGAAAACCCCTATTTGACATTCTAACAAGGGACTCACTGACTCTGGGACTTGTGTGTCTATTGACACAAGTATTTTTGGAACACCGTGCAACCCCTTCACTTTATGGGTTGACCCTACAAGTACTGTGCCAATTGAGGTTTTCCTCTGTAAAGTGGCATCCCTACACTCACATACACTAGGTGCCAACTGTAGATACGGCAGAGACTGTTTGTGGAGTTCCTGTCTTTAACCCTGAAAATCTGACACAATTTTTATTCTACGAGTGGCTTGGCTACTGTACCATGGTTAGTTTACTTTTTCCTCATTTCTTTTGACTCAATAACTCAGTAGGGTGCGTGTGCACAGTGTGAAAATGCCGGGCTTACAATCAATACATTCATGGCCACAATTTCCAACCCAAGTGCTTTGATGTGTCCAGTATGTTGCGGTTGTTATAACTTAAGTTTACCTTTCATAGGGTACTCAGTGCAAAGCTGGTGAAATTGTAGCCTCAATATTGGCTCAGAAGTACACTTGGGTATGAAAACTTTGCCTAGCTACCACTCTATTCCTTCCTAATTACCACCGCAGGCAACAACGATTCCACAAGGGATATCATTTGGAACACTTCTTTTTGTTATGGTTCTTACTGTACTGTGCGCATTCATGTGTTTGGCACTTTGGAAGCCTTGCTTGTGTAGAGGCAGTAAAAAAGCAGCAAGCGACAGGCATGTACAATTGCCGGAAAAGGAGCACTTGGAGGATGTAGAGGAAGTAAAAGAATCACAAGATTGATCCAGTGTTCAAGTGCTACTAGTATTTTGAAGAGTCTTGTTCTTCGCAATAGCCTTATTAAACATTGTAATCAAATGGTCCAGAGTTGGTGCCAACAGAGGATATTGATGTGCTGCAGCTTGCTCTCGTTTTAGAATGAGGTCTTTTTGATGTACCAAAAGTACATCACCAAGTCTTTGTCTCTGAGAAAAAGCTTGTTAGACTGCAGTGCTGGCAAATTTGGGTCCTTACCTTGTAGCGTTTCTCTGCGGAGTCGGTTGGGAAACATGCCCAAAAATGTCTGAGTAACTCACATTCTGTTGAAAAGAGGGAACGAAGGTCAGCTTCAATTGAAGCTTGTGGTACAGATTCTTGTGATGCCGTGGTATTTTCCTCGTG
Organism: Pelomyxa schiedti; assembly: GCA_020536535.1. Classification (NCBI taxonomy): domain Eukaryota; phylum Evosea; order Pelobiontida; family Pelomyxidae; genus Pelomyxa; species Pelomyxa schiedti. Next base: position 137,644 of record JAHLWZ010000275.1, on the reverse strand, counting down.
TTTCTGGGAATCATATGTCAGTAAGTAACTCCCGCTGCTTTTTTTTTTACATTGGTTCCAGCAAGGTCTTTTAGAACTTCCACAACTACAGTCTTTGGTACTCCTGTGACTGCTAATCGGCATGTTTTGACGGCATCTTTTGTCTTACAAGAAGTTTAGAAAACAGGCAAGTTAAAGAGTTGTACCATAGCGCGAAAGGTTTCTTGTATTTGCTGATGATTAAGTACATGTGCCTTTGCAAGCCCATGTTCCGGTTGGTTTGGATTTTCAAAGTAGCTTCGGTGGTCTTGAATGCTTAGCGGGAGTAATGGCAGCCCGGATTCATCATCCAAGTCATTCAGCCGCACAACATCGGGAAGTGGTCGAGCCACTATAACAGACATTTTAAATGAACTACAACTATTAAAGCAATAAAAGGGAGCGAGATACATGTGGTTGGTGTCTGTGATGCCACAAAATTCTTGGGTCTTATTTCAGGTGGAGTAAGAAGGTCAACAGAACCGAGAATCAAAGCACCATGCCTGTTGAGAAAAGTTACTCGGTAAAATGGCACATAAAGTCAGAACCTATTAAATTTTCTGATAATACCCAGAGAAGTTTGTGAAGGTCCAAGCTTCAGGGTAGACGTACTTGTTGTATTAACGTCAGCCCGCTCTTCACCAGAGACGTCAGCTTGAGGATCCAATCCCTGGCTTTTGTTCAATGTCACTGTCAAATAGTGTGGCAAACCTTGATTTTTTTTTGTGTCACAGGTGGGTCTCGTTCTTCATTATTGGCACACATTTCAAAAATGCTTTGCAATTTTTGCATGCGCTGGTTTCCAGCAAATCCCTGTTAAAGGTTGGCTGTGGTGAAGCACCATTCATTGAAGTGTCGCACATCCGTCTGTGCTGAGGCAGTGCTATGAAATGCTGCGCACTGAAAGTAACCAGCCCAAAATTCTTGCTCTGAGTATTGATTTGGAACATATTCATCATAAGCCTTTTTTACAGAAGGGTACTCCAGAAAAATCTTGTGTTGTGTGACTCTTTGTAAAAGGCAGTTTGACTTGACAAACATTTCTGACAGTTTGTCGGGATAGTCTGTATCTTAGTTTATTGCATGCATCTGATGCAACTATGTCAGGACGAATATCTGCAAGCATTGCATTTTCTAAGCCTTTACTCTTACCCTCTGTTGTTGGTTTCAGTAGAACGACGTAAGTGGAACAAATGTGTTCAGATGGAAATCCACACCATGTCGCGAAAACATGCGAGACCTTGATTCCCAGAATTCTTCATGAGTCAGTGTTTTAGTGCGAACAACAAGTGTATTGTACAGTGCTGACAGTTCAGGGTCGGACTGCAGAAGGGCTTGGCAAGCCGCTTCATCAGGAAGCCGAAAAGAGGGAAGGGGAGGGGGCGCCCTTGAGCATGGCGGAATTACCGAACTCGTTGATTTTGTGGGTGATGACGTGGAAGATGGGGTTGTAGAAGTTGTGGCTGTGGTGGTGCATGTTGGTGGAGAAGTTGGTGGAGGTACCTCTAATCTAGGTGGTGGGGATGCGTTTTGTGTGGGCGAAGGGACTGGAGACTGGAATGAAGGTGGTGAGAGTGGTGGTGACAGGGTAGGGTATTCCCTCTTGACAACGGGGCTGGTATTCGGAGGTGACTGTTTCGGGGGTGGCGGTTTTTCCTTCTGCATTCTGTTTATACCACAAAGTGTATCACGTGCGCGATCACGTTCTTCAGCAGTAACGAATGTAAAGACAGCACCCATATCAGGGCCTCCGGACCCATCATTCCACGCTGTCGTGGAATAAGAACAACCAGCACAAACTGAGGAGGGATAAACTGAGTTTGAGAGCAAAGCCAGATGGTCTTGTCGTGCCCTGCGCATAAGTTCGTATAAATTTGGCATCCACACTTAACTATATGATTGCAATTGGTAAAAAACATAACAAAACAAAACAAAACCACCGTTGGGTTCCTTTGACCCTGGACGCAGAAAGACAACAGCCCAGAGGAGTCCAACAACAACTCGCCCTGCGACCACGTCAATCCCGACACCCCCGATATCTCCGGCCTATACGACGCCGCCTGCCGCAGCAACAACACCCCTCCTGGTCCCGCTGCACCGCCCCGCTTCATCATCTGTTGTTCCTTTTTTTTTTCAATCTATTATACCCAGCGCATCGTTTCCAAAAAGCCGAAGGCGAAAGACAGGGGGGGATGAGGCACTGCGGGCGGGGGGGAGACCTGAGCCCCACGGGGGGCCCCAAGCTGATCTCAAGGATAGCCAAGCGGCTGCGGGCGTCCGTGCCTGCGTCGGCCCTGGCCCCCGACGAGGAGGATCCCGGGGCGGCAGCGGAAGGGGGGTGCGCTGCGGCGCCCCCTGGGTGGTCCCGCGACTTCGCGGGGTACAGCCGCCGCAACACCATCCACGTGGACTCGTTCCTGTACCCGCGGGACAGCGACGTCGACCGCGAGTGCCGCAGGGGCGGGCTGTCGCGCCACTATTGTGGGACGTGCGGCTCCCGGCAGGTCCAGTTCGCCAATGTCGTCCCTGATGATGCCGCCAATGCCAATGCCAATGCCAACGCCAATGACAATGGCATCGACAACGAGGAGAACGAAGAAGAAGAAGAAGAAGAAAATGAGAATGTGGAAGACGACGACGGCGCCGAGAACACTAACGAAAACGATGACGGCCAAAGTGACGGGAATGAGAATGAGGGGGAGGGTGAATTGGAGGAGGAGTGGGACGACGGGTACTTCTTTTGTGTGAGCTGTGGGTCGAGGACAATAAGGAGGCTGAATTTCATCACGCACAGTGCCTCACGAGAGGAGCTGAGGTTCATGTTCTCACCGCAGGTTATTGGTCCCACACAGAACTGGAATGGCAAAACCATTGTGGATGTGGGGTCCAGGCTTGGTGCTGTTCTGTATTACGCTTATGCTTATACAAATGCATCTCAGGTGTGACTACCTTCACTTTTTTTTTTAAGGAGCACCAGTAAACAGTCACAACAGATTGTGGGGATTGAAAAGAACAAATTCTTTTATGACCTTCAGCAGTCGATCGTGAGCCGGGGATTTCCATTCTTGTCGTCTCGAATCCATCTGGTTCACGCAGATGTACTCACCCAAAAACCCTTGCTGCAATCTGCTGACATGGTCATAATGCACAATGTGTTTGAGTGGTTTGTCCCTCTCGTAGGCCAAGTGGTTGCATGGAGATTCATTTTCGAATCTGTTTGCAAGCCAGGCTGCATACTGATTACAATACCCAGTATCGAGCACTCTCTGTCCCTATTCCCTGATGGTACGGAGAGTCATAATATAATTCAGGAAGCACATGACTGGGTAGAAGAAGTTCCCTTGCGCTTTACATCAGAGGATGTCTCTGATGTCCACAAATACATAGTGCGTGATTTAATCCCCCTTATTAGATTCCCACCAATATTTCAGGTTAAACACAGATCCTAAGCGAGTGCCAAACCACATTTTTTCTCTCTGTTTCTAAGTTGGGCACCTTCCAGTCCCAACAGTAAGGGAACATCCTGAAGATGGTTTTCGTGTTGTTGCCCCCAGGTTTATGAACTGGGGGTCATTATTAAGAAAATGTGTTGGTTTTTCTTCAAGCAAAAAAACACTAAATATTGGTGGGGTTGTATACAGGGCCAAACTGAAATCGCCTGGTACTTTGCTAATAAAGGTGCTTCAGGTAATAATCAAAAAATACTCCTCAAGCAGAAAGTGGGTCGGTTACGTAGGACCAGTAACCTCTGCCAAACATAGCATCAGCCTTTGGCCACCCTGATGTGATTCTCTCCCCACAGTCTTTTCCAAGTGTACATGCAACAACTGTGGGTGCCCTTTTGTGGTTGGTTACAAATAGAATTACTTTTGATTTGAGTACCCAATCGCTGCCGATAATAAAACGGAGTGGTCATTGTGTGATGGACCCCCCTCAAGCTCTAGATTGTACCATGCCTCTACATACATTTCTTCCACCGTGATAATTTCAAATGGATGCATCCACTCGCGATTATGAAGAACCTAATTACAGTTAGAAACTGGAAAGGCTGAGTAAATCTTACAGGATGTCCGGTGGTTAATTTTACTCCATCAATAATTGCCCCTTTGCAGTGGTCGTGCACGGAATAGGATAGAATTTTAGAAATTTTGCGTTGGGTGTTACTTTCAGAAATAATACAATCCCCTACGGATAAATCTTGAACACACCTGAAGACATATTAGAGAAACCACAATATGAGTCTTACTTCCATCCTGATGGAGTTAGGGCAAGAGTGTCCTGTGAGAAGCAGCTATTAATAGCGTCTCGTCCTTTTTTTCCCTGTTTTTATTGGTTAATTGTAGAGAAGCCAGCGGAGTAGGCAAAACACCGCAAGAATGGGATCTGGCTTTCCCCAACGCTTGATTATTTCCTTATGTGCAGTGCTATTTTTGTGTTCGTAGGCCTGGGTATGAAGGTCAACTCTAACTCTCAGGTCAATTTCAAGGGCGACAATGTCAGATAGCATCAACTCTTGTTTCCAATTTTTTCCCATGGAAAGTTTGACTATGCCAATTTCTCTGCAAATGCCTTCAGCAGTTTGTTCTGGTAGTGATTTTCCTGATGAATCTGGCAAGCAAAAGCGCTTGCAAACCATCTCTAAAGTGCATAGAGTGTATACAGTATCATACATACTCCACCGTGTCTGCGTAGTTGGGTAGCCAGGGGAGGCAAGATAAGTATTTCTCAATTGTTTGGCTACGCGAATGACGTGAGCATGATGACCACAAGGGCAAAATCGCCGGCACAGAGAAAATATCTTGACCAGCGAATTGTCAGGCAGATTCAGCAAAGAAGTTGATGACGAGGGGGGAGGGGCAGTGGATTCAACAAGAGCGGGATAGCACGATATAAGTGGAGACAGCTGCCCACCCTCAGTGCACGCAGGTTCCGCCATTCGCAGCGGCTTCGCACGAACCGGCACAGCAGGTTCCCCATTAACATTTACTCCCATATCAGTGCGCTCAATTCTGCAGTTGCACAAATATATTTGGTCGTGATGTAACGAAGGGCAAGCCTGGACCCTGTCGATGCAGCAGCTGAGCTTCTCAGAACAGAACTGCCGGCCGGCCTTCCATCTCGGAGTTTCCATCTGAACATCAAGCGACGCGCCGTACGCGTCCAGCGCGGCCAGGATCTCGGCGCGGCTCCCACAATCCGCGGGCACCAGGTCCCCGGGCGTTTTTCCGTCGGCGTCGGCTATGAGGTGCGGCGGGCACGCCCGCGCCAGCAGCGCCCTGACGCAGTCGAGGTGCCCGTGCTTGCACGCGGCGTGCAGCGGCGTGCCGCGGTGCTTGCCGAAGCCCTTGGAGACGTCGGCGACGCTCCACGCCGGGAGGAAGAACTCGAGGAAGGCGACGAGCCCCAGCTTGGCCGCGAGGTACGTGGCCGAGCGGCCCTTGGCGTCGCCGGGCTCGCGCTCGAGCAGCGCCCGCCGCGCCCACTCCTTGGGGTCCAGCCACAGCATCGACGTCTCGTCGTCGCTCATGATCTGGCGCCACGCGTTCCCCGCCGCCCACCCGTCGCGCGAGCTGCTGAGGAAGCCTACGATTTCTGCGCCCTCCTTCGAGGGGTGCCCGCACTCGCCCTGCGACGTGCAGATTCCAGTGTTGTTTGATGAAGACGAGGAGGCCGAGGAAGGCGTTGACGTTGAGGCGCGGTTGGTGTTGCCCATTCGTTTTTTTTTTTGTGTGTGTTGTGGTTTTCTACGAAATGTCGTTTCAACTCACGAAAAAACGAAGGAAAAGGGCCAAGCGCGGAAAAAGGAAGTTTTATTGTTTGGTTCAAAAAGTTAAATGAAGATTTACAAAAGGGGCCTGGGGGCACTGGGAACAGATGGTGCTGCAAAATTCAAAAAGTACACACAAACAAGCCTCCCAGTGGTATTACAATCCCTCAGCCTTCTTCAGCTCGTCCCTCAGCACTGCCAGAAGAACCCCCATCAGATTCTTGCCCTTTCCATCGCCGCCATCACCCCACAGAGCGTCGTCGGGAGCGTACTCTGCAAGACTCACATCCCCAGTCTCAATCAAAATACGCCGGAGCTCCTCGTTCTGGTTGAACTTTGACCGCAGTCCAGCCATCATGACAGCTTCCCGTACTTGTGGCCAGTCAGGTCGGTAATCTGGCCTCCTCTGTGATCCCAGTTCCTTGGCGTCATCAGGAGTCTTGGCTTGTCTTATCTGACAAAAGCGTAAGTAATCGTATTCGCAATTGGAGCGCGAGAGTTTGGTTTTGTTTGTTTTAGTGAGTTAGCGGTTTCCAGTGTTAGTAAGCTTACTTGCTCTTGGTATTCGGGTGTTGTGAATTTTTGGGATTGAAACCAATGTTCTATTGACGGCCAAATTTTGCCCTCGTGCTCAAACGGATCCATGTAGAAATTACACAGACAACCGTACTTTCCCTCGGTCCCAGAGTATATCAACAGCGGACGCGATGGTAACGGTTTCTGAGGTCGACCCGCTCGAAAGTGTCCAGACGAGTACGTTGTTGTCATTTTGTTTTACAAAACACCTTGGATCTGCCTGTATGTTCTGTTTGTCTCTTTTATTGCTGTTATCGCAAAGACCGGCGCGCAAACTGCCAAACGGGTGGTTTTTTTTTTCTTTTCCTTTCTTCAAAGTAATTTTCAAAAGGAAAAAGGAGTGATGGTTTTAATAAGAAGCGTTTTCCGGCCGGAAAAATCTAGGAAATTCCCAGCTCCCCCTAGATAGGGTTGGGCCACCCCAAGAAGAGAGAGACAAGTAGGTTGTGCTACTAGCACCTAGAGTTCTTCCTCAGGGTCGAATGTCGGCGAAGTCCACAGAGCGGCGGTGCCGTCGACCGAGCACGAGAGCAGGCAGGGGTGCTTGGGGTGGTAGCTGACATACCCGACGGTCTTGCTGTGTGCCCGTATTGAGGTGGATACAGTAGCCTGCATGTTGCATGAAAAATGAAGTTGGGTGCGTGAGCTGGGATGTGCGGGGTGACAAAGGAGTTGTTGGATTTTGTGTTATTTGGGTTGATGGGTGGGACATACTGAGACTAGGTCCCAAATGAAGATTTTCCCGTCTTCGGAGCCGCAGACAACTTGTGCGTCGGTGTTGGAAAAGCAACCAGAGAGCTTGTAGTTGCTGTTTACGTGCCCTGTATACCTGGAATTTAGGCATTCAGTCCAAAGCAAAACGAAAGAGCACTCTACTCGTTCAGCAGTTCCCCAGAAGCTCGATCTATCAATCTTATAGTATTATCCAGACATACTGCCAGAATACATTTGCGGTCATTACTTAACATTACAGAAGTAACGGGTTCTGTCAAGTGACGTGAGACTATGGAAGTCACTAATATTGGTTACGCATACGGCCCATTTGGTCAGTAGTGAGCCTTCCCATTCGCACATCATAGCATCTTACCCCTCCATCAACAGAACTAATAAAAGATTTAGTGAGAATGAGGCATTTTTTTGTTTATGAGTGTCTGATCTACAGTAGTCTGTAACGAAAACCTTGAATATATAAGAGGTGTGGCAACAGCTACACTTGTAACACTGTCTTTAGCGTCATCCATTGCTTGAATAGCATCAATGGATCTAGATCTATATATTCTTGTTGGTTGTGGTTTCTTTAAGTTTGTTGGCATACTTGCAATCCCAAATTTTAATTGATCTGTCATAAGAACCTGTTCACTTGCATCCTATATTAAGCAGAATCCCAGTTCAGAGAAAAATCAATACCAGTGATTAGAACAGAGTCCTCCTCATTGAACTTGACTGAGTTTACCCTCTGGGAAGGTGAATCAAAGGGATAGGCGAACATAGGAGGCATACTCCTTCATGTCCTTTATAGCGTCTTATGATTTGTCCAGTGCCAACGTCCCAATGCAGGGGGTACCTATCCCCACCACACGAGGCTATTCTGCTATTATCAGATGAACTAACCTGAAGTTAAAAATAATGCAACTCTTTGTAGAACGGCATACACAGTGATATCCAATATTTCGTTATTGTGGCCTCTGTACTTTTTAATGTGCTTTGCAGTGAATGGATTCCACAAACTGATGGACCTGTCCTGTCCTCCCGTCAAGCAATAACTTCCAGGTACTTTTAAAGTAAGGTGGGTGAGCACAACAGAAAGAAAGAAAGAACGAACAAACCATTCCAAACTATTACGTTGATTGGGCCGTCGTGGTTCCCGGACAGACGGCGGTACTCCTGCGTCGGCAGATTGGCCTTACTCATGCGACAAAACTCAAATCAGTTGCCGACTTCCTGACACTTTTCCTTTTTAAGCAATTTGTGGGTTCGACCATCAGTTGGCTGAATAAAATAATCAACAGACCGGAACGCTGTCCTTTTCGTTATCGTCGCTCAGGATCGGCGGTCTGGTGTTTTTTTTATTCAGCCAGTTCAGCTCAGAGGGAACCCAGGTGTTTGCACTGTCTGCGAGGGATCGCACTTCCACGAACCTCAAAAAACCTTTGATCGTTGGTGACGTGTAATGCCCGGTCCGTGCGAACGGGTCGGACAACGGCGTCAAAAACGTCTGGTGACTCGAACCTGGTTCTTTCACTTTCCGGACGGTGGACTTACCGAATCTTGACAAAACATAGCTCGATGGCAACAACTGCACCAAACCTTGACTTGCCCGTTGACACAACGGAGGAATATCGTCAGAGGGTTCTGTCGAGAATTAATTGTAGTGTGTGTTGCTGTGGCTGGGTTCTCCGGATCGGGAGTATTTGCCGAGTTATTTACACTACAATCTCCTGTCCCCGGAAGATGAAAAAAATTCCAAAGAACATTAACAGATTCAACACAACAACAATTTGACACCCCGCACAGGTAACTGACAGCACAATGACCCGAAAGCGCACAAACAGGGGACCAAATGCGCAACAGCAGCGAAATACTTGCTCTGCTGCTGCTGTGTCTGCGGCACCGCTCGCGGATCGGGTAGTTTCGTCTCGAGATGGTGTAGTGCAAACCTCGGTCCCATCGGTGCTTGTCCAACGACGATGCACTACATCAGACAGTGCCGCACAGAATGAGGCGCTCTCGGCAAAGGTAAACTATTGGTGGAAGATGATGGCAGCGACTCCGACTTGGATGCTGGAGATACTAGTGAGACGCTCTTGTGTAGTTCCTAGTTTTTTTTTTTTTTTTTAAAAAAAGGGTTTCAAGAGCTTTCCTAAAAGATTTCACTTCATAGCCTTGCATTCATCAAGTCTATCAATTGAAGTAACAAATGATTCTGATGCATCTTTTACTGGCCGCGTTATGGAGGATCTATATTTTGATGGGCTCCAAAAGGCTCTTGAGCTTCACCAATACAAAGGAGTGAGGGCTAAAGCAGTTGAAGTTGTGGACCCAAGTATCCATTCCTCTGTTGAAATAAATGAACTAATATTGTTGATTATAGACATTGGGGATATTGATGCCCAGGTTATTGTGGAGTCTGGAGAGATTACCTTGCAACACATTTTGCCCAAGGACTCCATTGTAGTGCAGACAAACTGTGGGTCACAACTTGCAATTGATACTGTCATCCAGGGCCCTGCAATTATCTTGATTGAAATAAAGGCATCCTTCAACATGTACTATTACTTTCGTTTCTTGTTTCTGTAACCTTTTCAAGGCCATCTGTGGTTAAATGGTCCACAAAAACTAGATGTTTCAATACTTTTCTCAATCAACACCCAGAATTTGCGCATTTCAAGTATGTTCAGGTTGTGGAATATCCTTATTGAGTAACAAAAGGAAATATGTCATGGTCTTATTTGATGGTGGTAACGGGTACAGTAGCACAATTGACCGTCTACCATGCACTGTGCGAACCCCCAAAAGACAATATACATTTAGAGAAGCGGTTTCTTTTTCACTCCCTACTGGTTCTTGCAAACATGGTGTAGCATGCCCAATTCTGGCAATCCTATACTGCGCTATTTACACCTCTAGAGAAGATCTTATGCAATGGCCACAAGAACTAATTATACAGAAAGCAAATAGCCTATTGAGAGAGGAAGCAGAAAGAAATAAAGAAGAAATAAGTAGAAGGGAAAAAGAAATGAGGGAAATGAGAATGAATGAAGAGGAACTAAGAAGAAAGTTAACCCAAGCAGAAAACGAAAGAAGGGCAGAGGAAAACAAAAGAAGGGCAGAGGAAAACAAAAGAAAGGAACTTGAAGCTACACTACAGAAAAAAGAAACAGAATGGAAAAACAAAGGAAAAGCATATAAGAAACAAACACAGATAAGGAAGCGTGAAGCAAATAAGAAGATGAAGGAAAAAGACAGGGAAATAGCACAACTCAAGAACCAGGTTCAGTCAGCCGTGGTGCCAGTTCAGGAGCCAGAAACATCAATTACTACCACAGTTTCACTTCAATCCTTACAGATACCTCAGCAGCGTTATCCAATAATACCGGCGAGCACCTCTCCATCTACTTCTGCCACAACCCTATCGATGACTCCGCCAACAGTTCCTGTACGAGTGGATGCAATAGAGACAGCTTCTACCACAGTACCATCAGGACCTCCACCACACTCTTCAGCCGCATTGTTTGGCACTCCACCTGTACCAGAGGAGGCCCGCGATTCGTTTTACCAGAGGGTGGCCATGGTATCAAGTCCCATTCAATCAATCGATCCAACTATGCACAGGCCATGGAAAACAAAGGAACTACAAATCTATGTGAGAAGTGTCATGAGAAAAACCGGCCCACAAAGTTGTGCCAAAGATGCCATTGTGCTGCCTACTGTTCGAAAGAATGCCAGAAGAGTGACTGGCCGATCCACAAAAGGATATGTCCCATAACGCAGAAGGCCAACAATCGGTCGTAGGTACAAACCTGTTTCAGGGTGTTCATAGCAAAATAAATAGGAAAAGATAAATTTCTTCTTTCTCTTCTTTCTTGTAAGTAATTACTTAAAGAATTGGTTCACAGAGGTCGAGGGTGAATGTGTTCCTGTCGTGACCCACGTAGGCCTCGTAGCACGTTCTGGTTGTGTCCGACTTGAGTCCTTGTGTTGGTAGCATTTCCATGAACTTTGCCCAGGCAGGTCCAAACTGCTCACAGCCAATAGTGCAGTGCCCCACAGCGTATTTACCGCCAGGGACTATCATCACATTCTTCCCAGCTGCCTTGGCTCTTTCTGAGGGGTTTTTTTTTTTTTGATTGTAGATAGATGCGAGGTTAGGTGAAATGAAACCAAAGGAGAAAGAGTTTTGTGAGAGAATAACTACCTGCTTGGGGATCAGTCAGCACGAGGCAGGCACGAGAACGGAGCTGATCCACGGGAGTGGAGTAAGGGTCGTTGTAGTATATTCCCAATGTAAGCATTTCGGCCTCAGGCAACCCGAGAAGTGTTTTCCCAGTGTTGACGACCTGTGGTTCAATTGTTAAGGGCATCAAACAAAAAAGAGATAACTCACGACGTCGAATTTTGCTCCAATGAGGTTGTAGGCGCCACTGTGCTCCTCGTAGAGCGCAGTCATTGGAGCCCTCTCTTGCACGCTCATGTTGATGTGAATGTCTGCCATGGTTGTTTTCTTTGCTTGGGTGTGGCTTGTTTATTTTTATTTAAAAGTGATCAGATTGACTGCCCTTATAAGGGGCAAACAAAAAACTCTCTTAAAGAATTCTGCTTCTATTTGGAGCACCGGCGCTATTTCGGCTGGGGCTTTGGCAACATCAGTCAGAACAGAAACATTCCAACCGAAAGCTTTGGTAACATTTAGATTTGTAAGCACATTTCAGAATTTTGGTACTGATGCAGAGGAACCCGGGCACACCCCTTTCCACGAATCAGGGAAACAGCAAAGAGAACGAGTCTTCGATGAGAGGACCAAGTGAAAAACTCTACGGTTGACCACGGAAAGTGGGTTGGTACGTTGGATGGCGCGACCAGCACCTTGACATAATGTCACTTTGTTGTGCTGAAGCCTCAGTGCCTATGTTACATTCTACCTTTAACTTGAAGAGTAGAACTTTCTTTGAAATCGTATAAAACAGTACACGGCGGAGTCCGCTACCTACGTTCTTCGCGTATCGACTGGTCTCGCCCCTGTTTTCAGTCTACAGAAAGCGGCTTAGAGTGATGGCAGTAAGTAGCCGATCCCGTTGCTTACAGCATAGGATATTCCTTGAACGACTGCTATTCAGTGGAGATACATGGTTTGGAGGGGACATTGTTGGTTGCCACTCACCAAAGTATGCTACTACTCTGTATTCTTCAGTACAAAGACTGAAAGACCTGCGTGCCACTCTGTTGTGTGCTGGCACCACTCTCTGTTGATGTAACATGGTAAAACAAAAGAGCCTGTGAGGTAGTCCTTTTATTTTTTTAGAAACTTGGCTATTGTGAAGGGTGCCACTGATAACACCAACAGTAACGCTGCAAGAACTCTATTGAGGTTCAAGCTAGCACCGCTAACTGGAGTAGCTTTCGAGAAGCATTAGGGATGATGCTTTTTGGACAGAATCTGGTGTACGGCGTTTGGGAATGAAAAGAAGTTCCTCTAGTTTTCAAAATGTCGACAATACACATAGCTTACTTCTGTATCACTGTCCTCATTCTCACCCTAGATCACAGATGTCGCAAGGATTCATGCGGTATCACCTTGAGGAGCACAGACTAAAAGCTTCTCATTGAATTCACAGTGGCAGTTCGTTGCAGGTTGTACTCAACAGCACCCAGCTGGACCTGTTTGAAAAAAACTACCTTCCGGGCCTGCAACTGCGGCTTTCTCACTTCGATTTTATTTGAAATAAAGTGGCTCGGTGACATTCCGCAGAATGCGAGATAGAAAAGAAAGAAAATAGCCCGGAGCCCTAGCCCTAGATAGGGAATTGAAAAACTTCTCGTTACCTCCTTTTTTTCCTCAAAACAAAAAACAAACCAACAACGCGGTATCGCCGTACCGTAGTGTTGTACACAGCACACACGCAAACAACCCAAACATACACGACGTAAGTTGTTGCTGCTGTACATCGACTTCACAACACACCTACATCACCGATCATCCCACTGTATTTTTTCCCCCACACCATCAAATTCCCCACACTCTAGTACATAACTTGACTGAATATGGCCAATTCGTTGGTTCTGCGCATCAAATTTCCTCAAACATACCCCCTTATCCACAAGGTGGTGAGAATCGACAGCAACCTTACTGTCAAGGACTCTGTCACCTTTATTGGCGAGAGTCTAAGAGTGCCCTATAAGAACAATAACATTGGCTTGTATCTACCTGGTTGGTTTCGCTCACTACCAACCGCATACTTATAAGTATATGGATCATACACTACTACATTACAAGACAAACACGAAATCGGTGGGCTTACAAATCACAGATGAAAAAGTCTGGTTGAAAGATGATGATAGAATAGGCTCATATACTGACATTCAAGATCAAGTGCGTAATTGTACAGAATGATTTAAAGTTGACAGTATTCGCCAATAGGAGTTTATAGAATTCAAAGAAAGGACTGGCGGCGGCTGTCCTTGTTCGATTATGTAAAAAAAAATACCCAAACCGTTAAGTGTCCTCAATACTGCATAATTATTGGAGACACACGTATGCTATTTCCTGTATCTGTTGGATATAAGCCTCGACTTGGTCCAAAGAAAAAACCAAAAAACGGGTAAACACGAATGCGCGTTGGTAATTGAACCCGCTGAAATGGTAGCAACGACCACCACATACCAACAGCCAAGTTGTCTTCAATGATGTACCCATGTTCCTTGTTTGAGCTTGGGTGAAGGAGCTACGACCGGAGCAGATCAGATTTGAGAAGTCGGTCCGAGTTGAAATTGAAATGAAATCAAGTAACGTTTGGGGTGCGGCCCCCGGGCTGCTGGTATTTGTTGCCGTTTTGTTCGCACAAACTACAGCAGCAGATAATGAAAAGTTAATTCTCTTGCACACCAATGACTTCCACGGAAACCTCGAACCGTAAGTAGACCTTATTCTTGCCGTGTGGTAGTAAACTGTGGGTACCCAAGGGACAACACCGGGGAGGGAGGGTCGGCACATATTGCGTGGTTTGTGGATCAGATTAGAGAATATGAAAGCACACATACCCACGTCCTGCTGATAGATGTGGGCGATGTTTTCTTCAGTGCACCTGCAATTTCCGAGCTTCTGGAGGGAGAAAGCACAATTGATATTTACAACATGATGGGTGAGATTAAACTTAGCATAGGGAGGTAACCTAACCGTAGTGCTTAGGGTACCAGGTTGCTGCTATTGGCAACCATGAATTTGACCATGGCATAGATATTCTTGAAGGCATCCCCCTTCTCTTCTATTTTTGATGTCAATTTACCTGAAAAAAAAAAAAAAAACCAAAAAAAGATAGAATCCAGCAGTCAAATTTCACCTGGGTGTCTGCTAACATAATTCTTGATGGTACAGAATGGGATCAGCCCTCTTGGCTTCAACCATATACGTTTCTTAAGGCTGGCACAGTGGTAATCGGAGTCTTGGGGCTAACTACTACTGAGACACCCATAGACTCAACACCTGGAGTACTCACTGGTAGTTTTGCCTTTTGGTCAGGATGTAACTGAATTAATTCAAGGACTTCACTTTCGAGATATGTTGGAAACGACTCTGCACTATTATGATGAGATTGATGCCGCATGTGATGTTTTTATCATTCTGGCGCATTGCGGTACAGAAGATGTTTTGGCAGATGGAGTAACTTATCCTGTACGCTCATTCAAGTACTTTTTAAACACCAACAGAAGTAGGGAACAATATCCCTCGCACAGGGCCTTGCCAGTGCCTCAAAGCATGTTGCCGTTATTTTTGGGGGGCACACAAATGAGGTTATTCAGCCTCCCATTGATATTGATGGAATATACATCGCCGAAGCTGGGGATAAGGGTCTTTATGTTGGTCAAGTAAGTACAGAGTATATTACACCCCATATTAACTTCATTACAGGTAGAAATCGATGTTTACCCTGAAACCCACACTTATCAAGTCACAAATGGATGTTTGAACCCCATCTCTTCAAGTACCTGTGGTGAGGATCCAGATGTGGCAACGGAAGTTGCTTACTGGGAAGCCGAAGTAGAGCCGCTTACCAGCATTGTCATTGGAATCACGACACTAAATATCACTAGAAACACCTATGGTGAAAGTCTTATGGTACAAAAAAAAAACGAACCTTCTCGTCTAATTGGTTACACTAGGGCTCCTTGTGCAGTGATGGCGTCCTATGGGCAATGGATTTGTGGGACAATGACAAACTCGATGGTAGTCTCCAAATTGCTTTCAATAATCCAGGAGGGCTAAGAGCTGATATTACATGCCCCTACACAAGTACAATGCTTTAAAACCCCTTGGAGACGAAAATGTATTTTTGGTTCAGGTCAGTGCAATGTAACATGGGGTGACACCTTTGATGTACTTCCCTTTGGAAATACCTTAGTTGTAATGAGCCTCACCGGACAGCAGGAAAGGCATGAAGTTATTCTATTTCGTACATTAACTCTATTTCGTTGATTAACAGGTTGTTGATGTTCTCGTCCAGGGTGCTTCCTTGGCTAAGGGAATGATTCAAGTCTCAGAAGGCTTCTACTTCGAGTGGTGGAACACTGGCAGTGATTACGGCGTACAAAACGTGCAATTAAACGGAGTGCCAATCTCTCTTTCAACATACTACCGGTATTCTCAGCCCTGCCACCCGAGTCTATATTCATTTCCGAAACAGGGTTGCTGTGAATTCCTTCCTAGCAGCCGGGGGCGATTCCTGGTACACATTTTTGAATGGCACTGACATTATTGACAGCCAGGTCTCTCACTATTGAACCCAAAAAAAAAAAAAAACTCACTTTGCTTTCTGCAGTACGGGGACCAAGAGAGCTTGGATGATTACATCAGTGAGCCACTTGGCCTGGCGGGAGAAATAGACCCCATTGATATTCCATGGGGCAGAGCAGTCGAGGTCAGTGGGCCCACAACAACACCCTCATTTGGCAGTGCACTCTATCCCCGCAAAAGCAGGAGTTCAAAGCCCAAAACTACCCTTGGAGACCTATCCCCAAACAACTGCACAGTGTTGGTACAAACCCCTAGTGGAAAGGGTATCCATCATTTCCCAGTCCCAAATAAATAGCTATTTCTTGTAACATAAAAAAACCTTTGGCTTTTTTCTCCCTCTGTTTCAATCTGTCGCGTTGTTGGATTCTAGCATATCCACAAACTCCATAAGAAGGGTGAGAGCCTTTTCCACCACCTCAGGAGACAGCTTGGGCAGAGCCAACCTGATTCCGTCAAATACTTTCACAGTGCGGGCAACAGAGTGCTTTGTGACTAGAATAAACATCTTCACTTTGTCATCCAGTTTGGGTGGTGCCGGAGGTGCATCGAAGGGAATGTTGTTGGTGGCTGCAAATTCAGTAGCCAGCTGTGTGTGGATTAATTGTGACTGGGTTAAAAGATTGGTATTGTTCTTACTTTGAGGGATGCTAGGAGCGGCCTTGCCCGGGGGAGCAAAACCTCTAGTGTAAGTGAAGGGGAAGCGAGTAGCTCTGCTAATGGTACAAGGGCATTTTTAAGGTCCAAGAAGAGACCATTGAATTCTTCCAAACCTAAATTTGGTGGTTAAGCACAGTAAAAAGTGAAGAACCTACTATCTCTCGCCGTGTCTTCCTCCACTTCGGCTGTTGTGTCGGGTTCCTTTTCTTGTGGAATGGTAGGATTAGTGGCTATCTGCGCTACCGGATCAGTGGGAGTTGCGACAGATGAAGCCTGACTGTCTGAAGGTAGTTTCTGTGCAATCGGTTCCACAGGAGGGACGGTAATGGGTGGGGTACTTGGTGAAGATATTTCGGCTTCGTTCTTGGGTGGGATTGGAATCGGTTCTACGGGCGGGGGTGTGGGGGCAGCTTGTGGTGGAACTGCAACAACTGGAGGCTGTGGTGCAATAATTTCAATTGTGGGAAGTGGTGGTAGAACAGAATCAACAGGAGGCGGAGGTGGAAGAAAATCTACAGGAGGTGGCGGTGCGATAGAGTCAACTGGTGGAGGTGGTGCGATGGGATCTACGGGGGGAGGTGGGGGTGCAATAGCATCAATGGGTGGGCCAACGGAATCAGTTGGGGGTGGAGATTCCACAAAAGGTATGGGAGGGGGTGGAGAGATATCCGGCTGCTTATAAGCAAATGGTAGAAGGCTCGGAGAAGTTTTCATTGTAGCCGTTTGTAGTCCTCGTTTCCCTTGAACAGTCTTGTTGCATAAGGAAATTGAATACAGGTTAAAGTGCATACCATCAATGACTATTGGATAGGCACAAAGGGGGTGATAGAGACGTCAGTGAAATTCGGAAGGAGAAAACATACATCATGCAGATCTAAAATGGCATCTTTGATAGGAGGAATCTGCTTATAATTTGTTGCATTAGCGGCTAGCCATGACACATAACTCTCCATTTTCTGCATGCTTTGCATAATGACTTCACAAAACTGTTGAGTGACGAGAAGTGAAGAACATTTTGGTGGAACTATGTTTAGCGTGGTACTGCTGGTGATTCCCTGAAAGATAGGTGCAATTTTCTCAGAAGCCAACTAGTAGGGAAAAAAAGGGGAGGAATTGAGAAAGGATCATTTAAAGGTCTACAAATTTACATATTAACCAGCTTTCATCTTACACCATTTATTTTTTTGGGAAACAAACTTTGTAATTGGCTTCAACAATAGAGGCAAGAAACAATAAAGTCTCTGAGTCGTTATCCAGACAAAATTTTGTGTGGAGAAGCTCAACTTCATCCTTGATATCCTGAGCAAAGCTATTCAACTTTGTATCATCAATTGGCTCACGGATGGGTCGTTGTGGCGTTGTGGGTAGGGGGTTGTTGTGATGAATTGCATGTGGTCCACCTTGAGTGGTTTGTGCAGGCAGTGCCTTGGCACCAATCAGCGTTCCATGACTTCTTGGAGGAAGGTGGCGAGCCGGTGATGATGTAGGTTGGTTTGATGACATCCCGTCTGCAGTATTCTCCAAGGGACCAGAGACCCGTGGTGTAGGATTCGGAGTGGGTTGCTGGACTGGAGAAGTTGTCAACGAGCCACGCACAGAGTCTAAGCCTCCTAACGTTTTGAGTATTTGATTCTTTATGTTTTTGCGGCCTATTTTTGTCAAGCGGTCTGATGATGGGGTGGCTGTTGTTTGAGAGGTAAGTGGCCCAGAGGATGAAAGAGAGAGTTTTTCAGAGGCCTCGAGCTCAGCCCGTAAAAGTTCTTCTGCAATTTCCTTGAAGAAAATCAGGAATAAAGCTAACATAAAAAGAAAACACCTTGCGAATTTGGGTTATTTGTTCTTCAGTCAGAACCTCAAAACCCTTGCCGTCATATGGTTCATCAGGTCCCTTCAATGTTGGCCTCACAGAAAGCGTAGTGTTGAGAGAGTCATAGAGCTTAGTTGGCGTTCGTGATGCAATAGCAAGTACAAAAGCCCTCTCCAATTCATAGAGTTGAACCATATCAGGGCTATTCACGAGAGGGCATCGAAGTAAACCAGGTGCAAACACCATACCTTAGAACTAGCTTGTCAGTGAAGGAAATGGGACCCACAAAGCAAAACTGTATACTTAGGTTGCTTTTGTCCATTTTTGTCTCAGAGGAGTAAGCAGCGAGCTCATGAATCATTTTGAGGAGAAACAAGCAAACATCTCTGTGATTTTCTGGAAGTTTATCAAATACTAAAGACTCCACATTTTCAGAGTTTATGCTATCAATGAACGGCTGGTTGATGAAAGTCGAACTGAGCACAGTCAGTAAGGGAGAAACTTATTTTACATACTAGACTGTTTGAGGAATGACGGCCACTGGAAGCTCTCGCAGAAAGAGTTTGAGAAGGGCACATATAGTATGGACACTTGCTGTCTCTGATATATAGAATTCCTCCAAGTCGAATGCAGCCCGGTATTTGTTCAATTCATTTTGATTGGCAGGTACCCTTATTTATAGCTCAGTTTCAGGAAGACTTGACAACATTAAAGTACCTGAATATTCCCTCAGTAGTGGGTGCTGGCAAAGACGTTTTAGAAAGCAAGTAAGTGTACATGAAGAAAAACCTTCAAGTGTGTATAGAGTGTCTCGCATCAAAATCAAGAACATTGGAATTCTGAGGTTTGGGTATTTTTCTTTCTGTCTCGAGACTATTTCATCTAAACTCACACCATATATAAGAGGTTTTGGTGGAAGCCCTGGCTGAATCAGGTCCTCTGCTTCCTGTGAGAGGTGAGTTACAAGTAAAATTCCCCTCCATACCTTTTTCTTGAGAGTTCCAAGCTTAAGCCATGCAGGTCGAAGAGATTTGGGGCGGTCAGTTACACCCTCTGGCTTGTACGCCTCAAACTCAAATGGTGGAGGTGGTGGCGCTCCACTACGATTCTGCACAACAAATTGGACAAGGTCTGGCGAACATGGTTTGACTTCATTTGAGAGGGAGAAAATTACCATTTTGGTAATTGGAAGATTGTTGAAGGTCTCGCCACTTCCCAATTTGATCCTGGATTTGAGCTGGTAGAGTTGCATGTATCTGTGGTTAACAAAATATTAGTATGGAAATATCAAGGTTACTGCGAAACAAAGAAAAGAAGCATACATCAAAAAAAATCGTCAAATGTGTCGAAAGTAGTTCAGATCTTCTTGAATCCAATTTTTGCATTTCCTATAATGAAAATGAGGCACTTCATTACGAGTCAAGCAGGTGAACCTCAAGCACTCTCTTGGCTTCAGCTAAAAATTTAGTCTGCATACCGTTTGTTTCTTCTATCTGAACCTGATAGTCTTTGGTACTCTGAGCCAAGTCCTGAGTAAGTTTTGCCCGCTTAGGTGCATCATGTGTCTGCCCGAGTTCCTTGTTTACCCGAATAAAAGCTGCCCTACTCTGTTGGGAGTAAAAGTCAACAAAAATTCTCAAAAATCTCCTGTACTCTCTCAAGCTTCGAAACAGAATTTCGGTAATCATGAGCATTTTTTGTTCCTTCAGAGACGAACTTAAAATGATGAGTTTTTATAAAGAGTCCAGCAGCAAACCTGTCTATAGAATGACTCTAGGTCTGGTAACGCTTGCTTCAGTGGCAGGCACACCTACAAACATAAATTTGTTTGTAGAGGAAGAAAGTTCGATGCCGTAAGAAACCTTATTCGTAATGCTCTCCGAAAGTGTATGGCTCACCTCACTTTCGGCATTAACCTGATTTGTCAATCCCCTCAACAGTTCGTTCTGTGCCAAGCATCTGCCAGTGTAAATTATTAATATCACAATCACAACTCCAGTGCAATACTCCCAACAACTCCCCCAAAAAAAAAGATCAGGAAGAAAAAAAGGAAACAAACAAATAATAAAAAGTGTAAGTTCCCATACGGCGGTTTCACGTCGTCTTGAAAATGCTTTGAGACCAAAGACAGTGCTTTGGATCTCTCCTCTTCTAACTTCGTTACTCCTCTGAGACACTTGGTGACGTACTTAAACACCGCCAAATTATCCAATATGAATTTACACGCCACATCGAAGTTGTCCTGTTGTTGCCTGTTAGATCTTTGTGTCACTGCTGCATTGAAGTACCCAGAGATCAGCAAATGACATGGTTTTTTTTTTTAATTTCTTTTTTTCGCCAAAAGTCGAAGCACCGTTTGGGCCTGTTTCCCGAAAAAGGTGGGTGATTACAGATGCAGAAAAAAGTGGTAAAAAAAAAAAAGCCAGAGGGACGAAGTTCAAAAAAATAGCCAAAGACAACAAGAGCTCTGATCCAGTGGGGTACTTTTGCATACAAAGTGCATTAAACTAGGAAGCAAAAGCATTGGATGAACCTGAAGCTGATTGTTATGAAAAGATGTAATGAAAGAAACAGGGGAGTCCGACAAATGGTGTAGTGCCAGTGCATCAGGATGACATTCCGTATTCAGCAAGGGAGCAGTGTCTGGCCGTTCGGCAGCCAGGAGAGGTACCCCCACGAGAGCAACAGCTCCAAGCCCCCCTGGTCAGTGAGCCAGAGTGGTAGTGGCAGGCATGGTTATTATTCTCTGCTTCCGCGAACATGGTCCGGCATCTTCCGCATAGAACAGGTGCGGGAGGAGGCGGAGCGGTGGTCGAGGTTGTAGTGGTAGTTGGCGGAGGAGGAGTGGCCGATTTTAGGGAGAGTATCTCTGCTTGTTGTGTCTGAACAAGGGCGGTGAGGGAATCAATTTGCGCTTGCATACTGGACAATAGCTCCCTTAGATGATTAGAGGCCATGTGGTCGCACAGAGTTGCCTTGGTGAGTGGGGCACCATCAAGTGAAGAGGTAGTTGGTTTCGAAGAAGGCGATGAAGATGAAGGTGTTGTTGAGAGGGTCTTACTTTTCGGACACCCTGTTACAGGACAGTATACATGAACCAAAGAGAGTGCCTCCAGTACCTTATCTTTCGGAGGTGCCGTAAGAAGCACATCGCCGCAAATTGGACAATCACGGAGTTTACCTGTCCATGAAAAAAATGGAAAAACCGCATTGGGTTACAATAAAAAAAAAAAAAAAAAAAAGAACGAAACGGGGTTTAGCTACCTACGCAATTTTGACAAAAATGTGTCCCACATCGCGGGTGTTGAACGCACCCCTCTCCCAACAACGACAAACACACAACGCAGTTAAGATCGTCACTCAACTCCACCGCACAGTACTCAAACCCAACCCCGGTCGGCCACATAACCGCCTTCTGCTGTTGCGACATTTTTGTGAGAAGTTGATGTTTTTCGTTGACCCGCACAAATCTGAGAGGTCGGTCGAAAAAAAGTGGCTTTGAGAGAATTGCCTGTGGTTATCAACTCATTCGATTATCAGATTTCTCAGAATCAAGTGCAGGAGCCTGTGGGTGAGTGCAATTAAACTGCAATAGCTCCGTGTTCCCCAACAAAGCGAATAGGAGCAAGAAAAAAAAGCACTCTGTAAATAGAAAACTGCGCTAGTGAGGGAGTACGTTGACAGGCAGTCCGGCAAATTAATACAACAAAAACCAAGAAAATGTTGAAGCTGGTGCCCAGCATTGTGAGGGAGCTCAAGAAAGCATATTTATCACCGAAACTGCGCCAGCCAGTTGGCGATGACTGTCACCCGGTTTTGCGTGACGCCTATCTCATGAAAGTGCTCAAGTACTTGGATGCGAGATCTTTGGCTTCTTGTCAGAGGGTAGATCTATGATTGTGCTTGCATCCTGTTTGCGGACTTTTTGCTAATGTGCCGTTGCTTGTCAGGTTTGTAGACATTGGTATGACCTGGCGAGCTCTGAAGAATTGTGGAGAACCAGGTTTTTACGTGACTTCCCTCGCTCCCGTCTATATCGGTACCAGTTGATGTGCTGGAGGTCACTTTACAAATCCAGAGCAAGTATCTTTCTGTTCAAGTTTGTAACTTTGATCTAATCCTCTACATTCAAAAAGCCAATGAGCCGCTTGTAGATGTAACATTATTTGGTATTTTTACTGTTCTCCTCTCCTGTCTCTGAATTATACAAGACTACCTTCTGTTTGGTTTCTACGTGACAATTGTCGATCTCGTGGCCACTTTCATTGTCCTTGCAGATACCGATAACAACCTGATTTCAACTGTCGCGGCATTAGTTTTATACACTACTACGCTTATTGCGTTTTTGTGGATGATAGCAGGCCCTCGCCCCATTGACAGTAGAACGAAAAATGGTTTTGCCACAGGAGAAACTACTTTGGCACTGTTGCTTCTATTTTTACTATCGAAGGGAAAATGGACATTTACACTTGTATGCGCTGAGTATTTTGTTATGTGGCTTGGAATATTTCTGGAGGCTCTTACAATACGCAATGCAATTCTGTGCATAGGGATGCTTATTCTAATGATTCCATTGCACAGCTTCTCATCAGCAAATCCTCAATCAGTATTGGCAACTTCTATCGCAGCTCTGTGCGTTGTTGTATTCCAGGGGCTTGCCTGTTACTTGTTTTCACTCGTTCTCATCCTAAGACACAAGGGTGCCGCTACACTTCCCAATGAATTTGGGCGTGGCTCAACCATTTCATTTGTGCGGAGGCGCACACAATGGGCAGTCTTTGCTTCCCTGCATGCTGTATCTACAGCGAGATTTGCAGTGCAGTTACTAGCACCACCTTGCCTTATGACACAAGCTTGGTGTTGGGACAGTGGGTGCAGCTGGGGCTGCCACCTCACCCTGGCCTTTATCCTGTTTCTACTGTCGTTTGTTGGTTGCACTGCTTGGTCCTACATTGAGTACTACTGTATCAAGCTGTGACTGTATTACAATACAAAAATCTTTGTTGTGTACTATAAAACCGTACCAAACAAAACACAAAGCAAGCCTTTCTCTCATATCTGTATCTCCAGTCGGTTGATATTTTCACGCAACTGTCTTAGCACCCACCAAGTTCCAAAAAAGAAAAAAATCTAAAACAAAAACAAGGAAAAAAAAAGCCACAAGCAACAACACGCACAAAAAATGGCCGACGCCAACACCGGGGAGCAAGTTGTCGGGGGCGATGAGGTCGACGGAGCGTCGCGATCTACCGACGCGGTGGCGCAGCCCCTGTGCGCGGGGTTCACTCCGGGCAGCAGCAACACATACGAAGGCGGCGCCGACTACGACGACTCGCAGCAGCCGCCGCAGCAGCAGCGGGCGATGGCCATGGAGCTGGGAGGCGCGGAGGGGGGCTACGACGGGGCCGCGGAGGGAGCCGTGGGCGAGGGCGGGGAGTACGTGGAGGGGGGGCAGGGGTACGCGGGGGGCGAGGGCGAGGGCGAGGGGGCCATGGGCATGGGCATGGGCATGGAGATGGGGATGGAGACGGAGATGGTGGAGGAGAAGGAGCCGCCGCCGTTGCCGCCGAAGAAGGGGCGCGGGTTCGTGTGGATGACGTTCGATGTTGCGTTGTTGGTTCTGCTGCCCGCGTTCACACTGCTTTTCAGCAACAAGGCGGCACAATGGGATCCACAGACAAGTGTGTCTACGAGGAATGGAGGGTGGGGGGTGAAATGAGTGCAATTTTTTTTTTTTTTTTCTTTCCCTTTGTTTTCTCTCTCCTCTTCCCTGAACTTAGAGTTGGTAAGCTAACATTGGTTGGTTGTAGGTTTAATCCGGGGAGCTGTTCTATTTATGCAAGGCTGTACAATTGTTATTCTCGTGTCCATTGTTGTGCAATGGATGGTAAGGCGCAAACTAGAGGTTTCCTTGCGTGATTTACGAGCTGAACTAAGGTTGATTCACCTTCATTGGTACATATGGACTGACTTTTTTTGTCTGCTACTTGTAGTGCCAGAATGCTTCGAAATGTTGAAGATAATAAGAAAACCGTTAGAGCTGCGTTCAGAGAATTCTCACAGCATCATGGCACATCCCAAGAGGAGAAAGCACACAAACGGCAGGAGTTAATTAATCTTTTGCAACATTCTATAAGCACTGCTATCTCTCAGGTAATCTCTTGTTAAAATTGTGCATCAAATCAACAAATTGAAAAGGATGTGAAGGCCATGTGCCAGCAAATCACGGAGACACTTCAACTGTAGTTCTTTGTTTTTGTTACTTTTCTTTTCCAACTCTTTCAGGTATCAGCATCAACAAGCAACCGAAATTGTCAACAAAATGTAGCTCCCTTACTTCACACTTTATAATTTAACGCTTGTGTACAGTGGGGACCTGGAAAACAAGGTGGACACACAATCTCAACAAATGTAAAAGAAGATCCATGTTTTGACGACTCTGACAGCGCACAGGAAGCAAGATTTCCAAACCACAGCCAAACAAGAAGGTGCTGACCAAAAGCTTACTGTGGTAGTGCAAAGTATCGAGGCATCTCTTGGGCGCATCAACCAGCTCGTGAAGCAGGTCGATGACAATAATTCCCAAGTTAAGGTATAAGAAACCCCCAAAGTAATAACGCTGACAACCAAAGTTGTCATTTGAGGAACAAGCAAACACTCGACTTGCAGTTGCCTCTGGAATAACGGACACAACCACTAGTCTTGTAAAAACATCTGAAAAGTTAAAGCAAACTATGGAGCAGTGTGCAACCCATTTTCTTTGTTTCTCTGATGTGTATTCAGACTGGTCACAATGCAGTCTCGGTTTGATGTTCTCTCCACAGAGCTCGAACAGTCCACAAAACAGTAATTCCTTTAGTACAAAATGACCGTAACTTTGAATAGGATTACCACAGCTTTAACAAAGCACACGGCAACACTACAAGACTTTGTCGGTGGTCAACTTCCTGGGACTGTTTCCAAGTAAGCTAGCAATCCTCTCTCCAACCTCACTCCTATCAAGGCTCGCAGAGGCTACTCCTAAGGTGGACTTCAACGAAGCTATTGCTAGATCAGCACAGTACTTCTCCTTTGTCACACTACTGAAATTGCTACCAATATCCATAGAGAGACTAGAACAGCTATAAAGAATAGCATTGATCAACTGCAACAACAATTTAATTCTGTCATGGTTTCTACCTCCACTGACGCCACTACAAAAGCTGAGGCAAGGTGAAGAAATCCATTTTCCCCTAAATTCCGACTAAACAAAAAAAAAAAAAACCAGGAAAGAGCAAATTGTTGGCCGAATAACGGAGTGTGTCTCCATCTTTTTGCAATACTTCTCATCAGCATGTTTAGGGAGACCAAAGCCACACTTCTTATTTTACACAAAGATCTTGAAACACTTGGGAACTACTTTAACCAACTGTGTGGAGCCGAGGTTTTAATAGTTCTTAACGAGAATTTAGGAACCTCCAAGGGTTCAAGTACTTCAACGAAACATACCCCCTGATTCAAAATCTTTCCCAAACCGCACCCAAGAGCTTAGAAAAACTCCTTGTCGATACTGCCAGGTTTAACACATTGTGTACGTGAATTGCACCAACCTTATCTAGTATTTCTGCCACAAATGAACAAGTTTCCAAGCAAGTCGCGGAGCTTAACGGCAGCCTTGCCGGTGAGATTGCTGAAAAACAAACAGACACCCTTGCTCACCTCGATACTCTCATTAAACAGTATGGCGCCCAAACATTCTGCGTGGTCTATCTAACCACCACACCCATAAATAAATTAGTCTGCAGCTCACCAACACGGCACCCTCTCGGCTCCCGCCACCCCCAATTGCCCCCTTGGCCCGCTCGGGAATACTCGCGGCGCCCCACTCACTCGACGACACAGCCGTCTTCCACGGCGATGAAGAGGAATTCCCCGGCGGAGACAGCGACGATGCAGGCCAGTCATTCAGCACAGCAGCTGATGAACTAGGCACCGGCACACAAACTGGCACACCTGCTTCCTCTGGCATGTGATGTGGCTCGAGGGTGGGATGCTTGGTGGGAAATGGATTTATTTTCATTCATTTGCCCTCCCTTAGTGCACTGGATTTAAAAAGAAAAAAAAAAAAAGAAAACAATCAAAAGCAGGTGGGGGCTTTTTTTTAGACGAAAGTGGAAAGTACAGCAGCGAGAGGGTCAAGGGCTGCAGGTTCAACAAGGTGGAATTCACTTACAAAGAAGTAGAAGTGCTTGAGGGTGGTGTTGAAATGAGCTTCAGCACCAAGGCGCTGGAAGTGGTTAGTTTTGGTGGAAAGTTAGATAGGGAGAAGAAAAAAATGTACCCTCAGGTCATCAAAGTGATGGTGATACATGTGTGCAAATCTGTGGTGAAGGTGGATACGGGTTGGGATAAGAAGGTTTCTGGAACTTACACCCTGAAAAGCCTCGACAGAATCTTCGAGCAGGTGGGAATGAAGGTCTTGGGGTAGGCTAGTGCAATTAGTTAATCTGAGAAGCGGAGTTATTGGGCTGAAACCTCGGGAGTTGGGTGGAAAGACAGCTGGATCGTTGATTTGTTCGTGAACCCAATCCGCGAGATTGTCTATATAAACTAGAGAAGGGTTTAAGATTAAAAATGCAAACAGTGACTAACCTGGTGCCGGCAAGGAAACGTTGGCTTTTGTTCCTTTATCTGTCCACAGAAACTCATACCTGTACAAAGAAGATTTATTCCGCCCACTTCTCTGGTCATGTGGCATACCTTGGACCAGCTGTCATCTTGGTGGGTGGTTAAATGAAAGGGAGCAGTATATAAAGCTACAAACCTTTGGGCAACTTCTTGTGGTACAAGTCCCAGTGACAATGCCGAAGCACAAAAAAGTTGTGTTGTACAACTCCATAGCTAGTAATTATTACAGTCAAATCAAAGAAAAGTGAACATAGCAAGCAGATATAAACAATATTTTTAGAAAGAAGGGATTCTACTATTCATTGCTATCCACACATTAGGGTCTTCCCCAGGAGGCAGTCTAACAGCATCCTTCAGCTGCATACCCCTTCCCAAACTTGCTGTAGTTTAAAAAAAAAAACCCCAGAAAGGGGTTGGTAAGTGGGTGAGCGACAGAGTCACTGGTTTCATCAATTAATTCCACCTTCAAAAAAAAAAAAATGTGGAAAAACACGAACCTTTGAGGGAACGGTATTGCTCCCTGGTTTCTGCGTGTTTCTTTTTGGGCTTGAGAAGCACAACCGAATCTACCTTGAACAACGGCATTGCTTTGCGTGGTTTTTTTGTTTTGTTTGTTGGTTGACGGGCCGATTTTTGAGAAAGGTTCCCACAATGATGTTCGTGGAAAAATTCGCACGGGGAAGAAGGACGACGCTGGCAAAAAAGACTGGGGAGAGTGCCAAAAGGGACTCTACTGCTTCCTCGATTAAAAAACCCAGTCTATGAAGGTCTGAAGGTCGTTGGATCAACGCCAACCCCCACTAGTCATCAAAAAGTGGGGTAGCTCAACTGGTAGAGCGTCAGAACGACAAGTTATAGCAGTATCCAAATAACCACTCGCTCTAATTTTTTTTTTTTGTCTTCTTCGCGTTAACTTTCGTGTCGCAGGGGATTCCTGCCAAAATATTGGACGCCAGGATGATGAATGCCAAAGGTTAAAAAAACCAATAACAACCAAACAAAGGCAGCACGACGGCGCATCGGTGTTGTGGCGAGATCCACAGGCTCTTAGATTTACACCAGTAGCGAGCATTGTCGTCGGAATGACGACTTGGGTAGTAACGCTTGTCGTTTGTCTACTGTCATCGCGGGGTTTCTATGGTACAATTTTTTCTTTCTCCAACCTCTTGCGTTTAAATGAGGCGTAGATTCCGTGCTACTCTTACTTCACCACTTCGCACACAGACACGAGAAGCTAATGAAAGACATACTGATGCACTCTCCTCCTTCTATGCAAAGGAACCAACCGAAAGAGAATGGAGAGAGCCTTGACCAACAACCTGAACAGGGAACTTGTGCAGCAGTACCTTTCAACGTTCCGGAGGATTTACCAGTCCATCGAGACTGTGACTCGGCTCCCACAGCTGTTAATGAAGCACCTATCATTCAGCAGGATACACACATTCACTCTACTGTGACGCAACCACCTATGGATGTTGAACGTGCAGAAGCCGACACAAACTGCATTCAAATAACAAATTCACCTGAGAAAGTACTGGACAATCATGAAACCACTATCTTGACACTCCATGAAGAGTTGAGACGACAAAACCAAAGATGCCAGACTCTAGAAGAATTACTTGATAGTGAGAGAAAGAGTAAAACTGAACTGGCAACCCAACTACTGGACGAACAGGGAAAAGTGTGTGCCACCAAGCAAGCCTTAGCACAGCTCAAGCAATCCAACAAAAAAACCGAAACAGATTTGACGCAGTCCTTGAGACATATGGAATCAGAGATAACACGGCTCAAAAACCAAATCAGTGCAAACAGATCAGAAGCGGAGACATGGAAACAACGCTGTGGTGTGGCCGAGGAGGCAACAGGAAAAAGTCAAGTATCCCTTACTGAGGCAGAGAACAAACTGCATACAGCCGAAGATGTAGCAGCTCAACTCAGACACCAGGTAGAAATATTATGTTCTCGTGTATCGGCCGAGCAAGTCGCCAAGAAAACTCTCACAGAAGAGGCATCTAAATGGAAGCTTGAATGCGCAAATCTAGAAAAGAAGGTGGTTCAACTGAAACTTGATTCAGCTGAACTTGCGCAATTCAGAGCGGAAGTGGTAGAGGTTGGGAGATTTCAGACTGCCCTAGACGAAGCAAGAGAGCTCAGAAGTGAAGTGGAACAGCTGCGCGCATACGTAGAGCTACTCAAAGCACACCAGCGGTCACAAACGACTGAAAATGATGAAGAAAATGTGAAAATGAAGAAACAGATTGTGGCTCTGCAAGAAGAGATGGAAAACCTGGAAACCAAATTGACCCACCGCGCAGAGAAGGCCAGGGCTACTAATAATGAGTTATATTTTCAAAAACAGTTAGTTGCCGCCTTTGATACCAAATTGAAGGAGAGAGAATCCGCTCTAGTACAACTTCAAACTCGACTAGGGATTGTTGATACTCAATTCCTTCAGAGCCCAATGCCAACTATACCCGTCAACGACCATACTACGCTCCCCCCTCTTCCACCTTTGCCACCTCCTCCTGCATTACGAGATGTATTGCCCTGGGATCTTCCTCAAGCATATACTGCCCCTGTTCAGCAATCCAGGGCCCGTTACGAGGACAAAGACCCACCCAGCATGTTCTCTACCCTATTTTCCAAGGTGCAGATTCCTTTTTCGTCCCTCAGAAGTGATGAGACCTTGGTCGAGCCGGCTGGTAGAGATGCACTCAGAGGTTGTACAAGTATTTGTGAACAGCCGCGCTATGAAGGCCTCCACAGTTCACCCGCTGAAACGCGCACCATCCCTCCAATGCAACCCATTGTTTCACACCCAGACACGCAGACACCATCCATAGCTTCTAGCACGTCGCCTGTAGCGGCTCACTGCACTTTTCCTGTGGTCTAGCAAGTACTTTCTCTTAATGTTTCTAACACAAGTAGGTACATGCAACGCCAAGGGGAATGACTCAAAGTCCAACTCCGCGGTTCAATTCCGATCAGTTACCTTTACAACTCAACCCACGTCCAATTAGTCCCACACCAAACCCGAGGAACCCATTACTCCCCACACCTCCTTTCATGGTTCCCTCCAACCAATTTCACGCAAACGTGCCTACACACTACCGTACCCTTCCTCAAGGAAGAAGATTCACTGTGAACGGCGATTCATACCTCTACCAGGAAGGCTCAATATTCAAAAAACGCCGCTAAGAAGTCAGAAAGAGCTTGAGGCATGGAGTTCATTTATTGAAAATTTTCTTATGAGGATGAAGTGGCGATTTTGGCTTGTTTTGCAGCAACTTTAGCCATGAACCTTTCCCAATTGATTATGAACCTCTCGTGCTCACATTCTCCAATAACTTCCACTTCATCCCTAGCAATACCCTTGAACTTAAGTCTTGGTCCATCGACAGCAACCTTTTTTTTTGAGTAAAAAAAAAGATATTAGCTGTTTTGAATTTTTCCAAGTACTATTTTATTATACTATACTTTCTAGTATAGAGAATAAGGGCAAGGAAGCGTACTAGTTCCATGGAAATGGTAACTTTCATTCCCACTGGCGTAGGAGCAGTATGTTTGACAGTAATGAATGATCTGCAACAAACAAAGGCTGTTAGTACAAGGAGGATTGGCATGTTGAGAGTACCCGACGGAGCTACGGCCTGGCTCCAAGAACGGATCCATCAAGTCCTTCCCGCAGCACTCAAACATGGCAACCTACATACAGCAAATAGAAGTTGTTAACAAACACCCCAACCACATAGTTGCGGTGATGGACAAACTGTTATTATATTAAACCACCACTCAACGACGCTGCCCATTATTATTATTACTGCTGGGATTCACCAAGTGCGGTGTTGCTAGAACAGGAGCCAGGCCGCTCGAGTACTTGGCGGCAGTGTGCTCGGTCTGAACTACAAAAGCAGGGGCCTCCCTCTTCAGCCCAACTACGAGCCCACTGCCACTCCCACTGCTTGGTGTTGATGTAGCCATCACGATTTGAAAAATTTACCAGCTCTCACTGTGCGACACGCACGCTATTTTTCTGGGAAGGCAAGAGGAATAAAATAATCAACAGACCGGAACGCTGTCATTTTCGTTATCGTCGCTAAGGATCGGCGGTCTGGTGTTTTATTCTGCCAAGTGTATTTTGCCTGAATAAAATAATCAACAGACCGGAACGCTGTACTTTTCGTTATTGGCTCAGGATCGGCGGTCTGGTGTTTTTTTTAATCAGCCATTTGGAGGAGCGGTGTGTTGTTGTGCTCAGTAGAGTGTTGTTGTGTGGCCAACAGAACCCCAGAGTACGGTATGGCTCCAGGATGGAGGCACAGTTATTCTTGGGTTTTCCGTAACTGATGAAAACAGAGGGTTACTGGCAGTCAAGGGGTTTGTTCTGCCTACCTGGTAACAGATGCAAATAGTCATTAACCTGGCAGGTGAATTGTACTGCGTCAACTACATTGTCTCCCTCGTGGCATACTGTTTCCAATACAACAAAGGGTAAGGCACTCTCTTTGGAAAACTTCCACAGTCTAAAGGGGGTGAGAATGGGCAACACAAATGGACACCTACGCGAGTGAAGGTGAATCCTCAGAGAGCATAAGAAGGTCGGATTCGGTAACTTTCTGACCCATGGGGGAGAGAGTCGAAAGTGCACTCTCCAGGTTATTCACAAAGAATCTCAATGAGCTGCAGTTTAACCAATTAATTCCTTTGCCTTCGGTTTGGGATTGGTTTGATTATTTATGTAAGGATTGCCAAAGACGGTACCCTTCTTGTGGTGGCACTCTCCCAGCATCAATACTTACTAACAATACAACATGGGAAAACCCAGAGTCCTTTAGCCACTTGCTAAGACTAGCGGCATATTGCAAGCCACAACCCTGGAGTAAAAGAAAGATGAATCAGCGGAGCAACATATACAAAGGTGGGAATCACCTGTCTCACTGGAGAGCGTTGCTGGAGAATGAATACACTACCCGTGGGTCTGGGACACTCATACACTAAGTTATTTCGATAAGGAAAATGTAGGCGACGAGCAGAGAAAGAAAATATTCCCAAAAAGAGGGGGAGAAAGTCAATACACTCCACAGAAGTATGAACAACGCCAGAAGACGGGGGAGTGTAGGCATCCACGCCGCATGTGGCAACAACGTCGTCGGAGCAAATGTAGCCAACGCGGTTCGCGTGGCTGTTGTGAATCAGCAGGTCACAGGCCATCTGCGGTACATTGCCGATAGTCAAAGCCGGCTGTCGTTTTGTGGGGGGTTAGAGTCGATCGCGGTCGGTCGGTGGTTCAGGGAGGTTGGTGTCCGGATGGAGCCCGAACCAAACGAGGAAACAACAAATGGCAGAGCCAATGTACCACAATTATGGGACAACCACTGAAGCCACTGGACGACCCGTGCGCGGCCACAAAAAAATCGGGGACAAGCATCACCCAAATTGCGGAAGTGCCGGAAAAGCAACCAATTTCGCCCAGGCACAAGGTGGAAGAGCTCCAAAGACAGTAACGCGATGCGTTCTTCAGATGCAGGAATCAAGTGGAGGGGAGGCTTGTCTGGTGATTAAAAATTACCCAAATGTCCAGTACCTCTGCAATCTTGAGGCTCTTCAGCCTGTGTGCAGATCAGAATTTTGAATTCACCACACTGTTGGGTTCCAAACAAGTGCCAAGCCTTTTCCTGGCAATACACAACTTGGGTTTTTCCTATTCAAAAAAAAGTGGAGAAAGTGAAGATGTTTTTCATGTCCATTTTGAAATTTAAATCAGCTTGGCTCCGCACTCTGGGCAAAACTATGTGGGGCAGTGTCAATATTTTGAAACAAAACGGGGCAACTACCTTGGCACCAGTGGTTTTTGATCCACACTCTAGCAGATAAGGGTGGGAGTTTGTTTAGTATAAGAACAATGACGAAAAAGATTCAAACCTGGACAGAACTTGGGCCCAGTAGTAGCAGC
The DNA here is from genome assembly GCA_020536535.1 of Pelomyxa schiedti. Lineage (NCBI taxonomy): Eukaryota > Evosea > Pelobiontida > Pelomyxidae > Pelomyxa > Pelomyxa schiedti. The sequence continues at coordinate 104,694 of JAHLWZ010000275.1, read as the reverse complement.
TGGAGTGGGTGTTGAAGGGGGTGAAGCAGGAGTAGTCACTGCAACAGGAGTTGGTGTGGGTTCTGGTTGCGGCTCAGGCTCTGGTGGTGAATCATACTGGGCGGCCTCCTTATCCATCATGCACTCAACAACAGGCCCACTGGGTGCAACATTGGGAGCCGGTGCGCCGGGTTGTCGCCTCTGCGAATTAGTTGCCTCTGTTGAGCCGTGTCCTGTTTTTGCATGTTAATAAATGCCTAAGACTCCACGACCAAAGTAATTCTAGGGTTTCTACAAAACAGGGGGAAGACACACCGAAACCCTTAGGGCCGAACTTCTGGCCGTAACCTTCAATGAGAAGTGTAAGTTAGAACATTTCGCAGCTTTTTTATTTTTAAAATAAGGTGGAAAAGGAAACCGACATTTCTTGCAGTAGGGCAACGAATCAGGGCCGCCGCACTCGCTACCGAGCTGCAGGGCGCCGTTGCACTGCATGCACTTGAAACATGACTTGTGGAAAGCCTTTCCAAGAGCAGAAACTCTAACGCAAACAAAGTTATTCCATTTTCTCTCAACTCGCGCGCTAGGCACCGACTGGGGAAAAAAAAGGAGGAAGCAAAAGAAAGGAAAATACCGCTCGTTTGCGTAGACGGACTTGGTGCAACGTGGGCACTTCTGAGACATCGTCTTGCGTTGTTGTAACTCGAACTTTCGCAAGTGTTTTTTTTTTCGGGGCAATTCCGTGGCCAAAAACAAAAAGAAAAAAGCAGTGGACAGAGAAAAAATTTTCGTTGTACGACAATTCGTTGTGCCGGAAATTGTCACGTGTGCATTGCCAGGTAAAAGTACTTCCTATCGATGCTTCTCTCTTTGATGAACAAGCTCCCATCATTCCCAATCCGCGAGATTGCCTGGTTTGCGAATTCTACCATGAGCGCACGCGGCACCGGGTCAACGCCACCCAGCCAACACCAGTTGTTCAACTCGTCAGCCACAAAGATGTATCCCTTCGGCTTGAGTATCCTCTTTGCCTCCACGATTGCTTTATGAACGAACTCTGGCCTGGCGCCGCCCCAGCTCAGCGACATGCTGAACACAACAACATCAAACACTCCCTCTTGGGCTGGAGTGTTGGTGAAGTTGCACGGCACCACTTTGTAGCAGCTGTCCTCTTCCCCGTATGTGTGGTCAAAGTTGGTCACCTGTTTGTTGATGAATAGTGGTTGGGTGGGACTTACATTATGTGATCGCGCACCTGTATTTGGGGGTGGTATTCTTTCAACTTTTTCGCGAGTGCACAAGTTCCGCAGCCCATGTCCGCAACAAGACACACGGGGGAGCCGTCCAGAAGGGATTCTTGCGGAAGGCCGTGTTTAAAGCACAGATCCCAGATGAAGCTGGCTGCTCGTGATGATGGAACCGTCTGATCTTCAGGTGGTATCAGCAACAGTCGCTCCCTTTCCGACGTTGCCTCAAACAGTTTGTCTTGGCACTGAAGCAGAAATCTCCAATTCTGGAGTGTTTCTGGGTCGCCCCGTTCCAACTTGGAGTGGAGTTCATTGGGATCCATGTTTGTCAGGCTCCCGAGAACATAGTAAAACATTTCCTCCTCATGGTTAGCAGGCGGGAGTTCGAAGTGATTCACGAGGAGCTCAATGAAGTGGAGGTAAGCACCAGTCTTGCCGATCTGAGGCTCAGCTGAGATCACAAACCGTTGCTTCAGTTTGTCTGACAGGTCACTCAAGTTCTCCTCCAGAAATTTCCAGGAACCCATTTCCGATGGCTTCCAAATGAGATTCGGGTTGAGGAACACCTCCAGCGACGCTGGGAAAGCGTTGTCCGGCACCTAAAATTGAGGTAAGTCTGGGGGGAACCACATTGTCAAAGAACTCACTCGTTCATATGGACATTTTTTGCCGCCGGTCTTCTTCAAGCAAGGTTCCAACTGGCCATTGGAACACTGAAGTGTCTCAACGGGGTTTTTTGCATACTGATATGCCATTGAGTTGACGTAAACGCGGATACAGTCTTGGGTAGGTTTTCCAGGTTTTTCAGCCTGACACCACTCGAATGCACGTCCAATGTCCTGCAAGAAGGCCGAAAAAACAAACTTTGGAGTGAGGTAACGTGCCCTCAGGTCAAACAGTTTGAAGTTGATTGGCATTGTGTCTCCCATTCGTGCCTGGTTGTCAGTCAGTCGGTTGGGGGGGGGGGGGGAAGACTCCTCCACATTCAAAAAGCACACACCTTCTCAACGAGAACGAGCAGACAAGGAAGCCCATTGAGGTCTTGGTAATTCCGGAATGTGGCCTTTCTCCTTCCCTGCAACGCCGCGAGACGGACAGCACATTCCTCAGTCACGAGTGTTTTGGAGCCATCGTGGTCAGAGTCAATGGCATCATGAACACAGAAGAATCTTGTTTCTCCCAACCCTTTCAGGAGCCGCGAGATGATTTTTCCGTAACACCGTGACAGGTTGCTCGGCAGCCTCACAGCAACAATGTGACCCTGTTTTATCAACTTCACTGCTTCAAGGGTGTGTGGACAGTCCACAATTTGGATCCATCTTTCACTGGGAACGACTTCAGAATACTGTTTTGTTTAAAGGTGAGGCACAAACGGGAGAAAAGGAAAGGGAATCAACCTCTTCACAATGGCGCTTGATGAACGCAGCAATATACGTCATGAGACTCAAAAAGGTGGGCCAGTCACTCGAGGCAGCAAGTTTGTTGAACAGGAATGGGTCATCAGGAAACAGCTCGTTACAAAGTTCCTCGCACTTCTCAAGGCAAAACGAGTTGCTTTCGGTGATGCACTTACTATCCATCAGCTTTTGGCGACCAATGTATTCCATGCCGTCATCAGGACCGGTCTCAGTCCACACATGCACGTGCTTCTCAAGCTTCCCAATCTTCTCTCTCTCCTCAATTTTCTCAGACCCAAAAGATCGTTTCAGCAGTTCGATCTGGTTCCACGCAGTTGTTGAAATCTGAAGTATCAACATGTTGTTTCCAGGCCTCACAAGGGCATCCTTGAGGATGGAGCCAAGCCTACCAGGTTTCTCTTTTTTGGTGTACTTTGTTCCCCAGTGACACTCGTCGTGGATGATGACAAAAAAGTGTTCAGGGTCGTCTTTGCACCTTTCAGCTTTGTCAAAAAACTCCCTTGTGTCATGTTTTCTATCTTTGTAATTGTTGCCCTTGACAACTCGGATGCGGAGGTTCCTCCTCATCCCATGAAACTGCTCGCTGTTGGTGATGTGTTCCTCAAAGCTCCTCACTCTATTCAGTGTCTGATCGAACAGTTGTAGTTGGACCAAGATCAGCACGTCCAGGCTTCTGTAAGAGTTAGGAAGTTCGTTCCACTCCCCTTTAATAATCTCGAAAAGCTTGCGGGCCTCTCTCTCCTGTGATGGAAACACTTGGTACGGTGGGAGTTCGGGTGCTGTTGGATGCGGATCTGGCGAACTAGAGTGTGGGTCCGCAAGGGAGTTGGTTGTGCCCCCTGAGGACTTTTGAGGGTGGGGAACATTGGGTTTGATGTCAATCAACTCGAGTGAAGGGAGAAGCTGCACACTGATTTTCTGCAATTTCTCTTCAATGAGTCCGATGACCCGTTCGGTGTCTTGGTCATTTAATCTGTTTTTACCAATTTCCTTTGGTAGTGATTAATCAGTGAGTGCCACGAAGCAGTTTTTACCTTTTTCAATTGTCCAATGTGTGCCGCATGTGCATGTTGGACGTCATATCGTACTCCACAGTGGCGGCACTGCCACTTTGTGTCGCAGATGTGATTATGTTCCCTCTTATGCGCTTCAATCGAGATATGGTCCTGGAACACCTCATTGCAAACAGAGCACGGGAATTGTGCTGTCGTCCACTTTGTCATATCTACAGCTAGAGTGTGTGTATTTCGTGGTGCATGGGAAGGTGTGTTTTGTGTTGGATATGGTGACACAGGTGTTGGTATTGGTAATGGATTGGGATGTGTGATTATAGATGTCGTGTTTGTTGTTAGTGGTTGTGCAGAAGTGGTGTGTTGTCTTAAGTGGTGTGTGTTCTTTATATGAGCAGCATAACTCTGAGTTGTGGAGAATATGGCCTCGGATGTGCACCTTTGACAGATATAGGCGATTACTTTGTTTGGGCACTTGTGACTGAGGAATTCTTTCTTATCCTTCACTCTGGTTTGGCAGGTCTTACAAATGATAATCGCTCTATCTGGGAGTGCTGGCTTGTACGGGAAACTAGCGGCTACGGCAGTAGGTCTCTTTGGAGGCGATGCAGATGGAGGTTCATCCCCATATTCATAATTGCGTTTTGCTGGTAAGTGATACCCAGCTTCCAGCTTAGCAGTGCCTCCACAATTGATGGTGTCAGGGGCATTGGGTGGACTCACCGCCTCGTGCTTGGCGACTGGACCAGTATCACGCAACAGAGGCTCACGGTTTTCTTCCGGTAGTCGGGGGAGCTCCCGGCCGCCGTTTTCCTCCCGCTGCTGCAGTGCCGCCGCGATAGCAGCGTCGTTGTCGCAGGGATTGCGCGGCTGCTGGACGTGATCGGCGACTGGGTTCTGGCTGGGAGGGCTACTTGCAGGACTAGCCGACGAGGTCGACGTCGCTGGCGACGTGGTCGTAGAGGTTTCGATGGCGCTGGGGTTTGGGTTCTATACGTGGGGAATACGAGTGAGTTGCGAAGTTGTTTTTTTTTTTGTGCAAGTAGCGACTACCGTATTCCTCGGGTTTTCGGTAAAAGCGACCGGGGGGTTGTTGTCCGACATCCCGCAAAACTATTTTTTTTGTTATTTCTTAAAGAACGTTGTCGTACGGTAGCCTAAATTGGTCCACAAATACAATAAAGAAAAAAATAATTTAAATTCCGAATCACGTTCACCATTTTGTGCCTGAGGCAGACTTCAGCTGCACAGCAAGGTAAAAGTACTTTCGGTTGGCACTCGTTTGGAACCCATCCTCCAGCAGCGTGAATCCGGACCCAGTGAATTGTTCCACAACGGCCTGTGAGACACCACCAGATTGCCAGCACCAGTTGTTCAACTCGTCAGCCACAAAGACATATCCATTTGGCTTGAGTATCCTCTTTGCCTCCGCGATTGCGTGTTGAACAAGTTCGGGCCTGGCTTCTCCCCAGCTCAGTGACATGCTGAACACAACGATGTCGAACATCGCTGCGTTGCATGGAGTGCTGACTACGAAATTACACGGCTGCACTGTAAACCGGATGTCGGGTTCCGTTTCAGCGATGTGGTCGTAGTTCATAACCTATTCATTGCATCGTTAGTTAGTTGATTGTTGTGAAGCCCTGTAATTATTTGTTTAATTCTTGGTTTTTGGCAACAAGTCATTGGCACTAACCTGAATGTGAGGATGCCAGGGTTCCAACCTCTTTGCTAGTGCACAAGTTCCACAGCCCATGTCCGCAACAAGGCACACAGGTAAACAACTCAGAGGGCCACCCTCGAGGCACAGGAATCTGACGAAGCGGTCAGCTCGTGCCGCTGGAATCTGTGCCAATGGATCGTTACTTGCCAAGGATTGCATGCCTTGGTGGTGAAGTAGGAACCTCCAGTTCTTGAGTGTTTCCGGTTCTCCGGCTTGCAACTTGGAGTGGAGTTCACTGGGATCCATGTTGGTTATGCGCTGGAGAACATCGTAAAAGAGTTCCTCTTCCATGTCGAAATCCGGAAGGTGAAAGTGATTCACGAGGAGCTCAATGAAGTGGAGGTAAGCACCAGTCTTGCCGATCTGAGGCTCAGCTGAGATCACGAACCGTTGCTTCAGTTTGTCTGACAGGTCAGTGACGCTCTTCATAAATCTCCATGGGCTCTCCTTTGATAGCTCCCAAATGAGATTTGGGTGGAAGAAAACTGCAAGCGACTCTGGTGAGTCTGCATCCTGAACCTAAAATTGAGAAAAATTAGGCAAACCACTGTCAAAGAATGCGCGTACTTGATCAGAGGTGTCTGCTTTGCCAGTCTTCCTTAAGCAGCGGTCCAGCTGCCCATTCGATTTCTCGAGTGCCTCAACAGGGTTTTCCGCATAGTGATATGTCTCGGAATTGAGAAGAACGTGGATACAGTCTTGACCAGGTGTTCCAACCTTGCACCACTTGAATGCACGCCCAATGTCCTGCAAGAATGCTGAAAACACAAACCTCAGAGTTGTGTAGCGTGCCCTCAAGTCAAACAGTTTGAAGTTTCTTGGCATTGTGTCTCCCATTCGCGCCTATTTGTTATATTATTGAAGGGTTAAGTAAAAGAGGAAGGGGAAAAGGAATTGTTGGTTTGGGGAAAGGAAGTACACAAATAAAAACCTTTTAAAAAACACAAAATACCTTCTCAACAAGAACGAGCAGACAAGGAAGACCATCAAGGTCTTGGTAATTGTTGAATATCGCTTTGTCTCTTCCTTGCAAAGTTGCAAGGTGAGCTGAACATTCTTTAGTAACCAGTGTTTTGGAGCGAAGCTCGTTGGCAGAGTCAATGGCATCATGAACACAGAAGAATCTTGTTTCTCCCAACCCTTTCAGGAGCCGCGAGATGATTTTTCCGTAACACCGTGACAGGTTGCTCGGCAGCCTCACAGCAACAACGTGACCCTGTTGTATCAGCCTCACTGCATATAGGGTGTGTGGACAGTCCACAATTTGGATCCATCTTGCACTGGGAACGACTTCAGGATGCTGTATGGGGTGAGAGCTGAGTCCGCGTAATAAAAGAGAGGAGTGCACCAACCTGTTCATAATGGAGCTTGATGAACGCAGCAGCATACGTCATGATGCTCACAAAGGTGGGCCAATCGCTCGAGGTAACAAGTTTGTTGCACATGAAAGAATCGTTAGGAAACAGCTCGTTACATAGTTCCTGGCACTTCTCAGGGCAAATCAGGTCGCTTCGCATGATGCACTCACGTGCTATCAGCTTCTGGCGACCAATGTATTCCATGCCGTCATCAGGACCAGTCTCAGTCCACCCCCGGACGTGGGCCATCAGCATCCCTATCTCGGCAGGCCCAAAAGATCGTTTCAGAAGTTCGATCTGGTTCCACGCAGTTGCTGAAATCTGAAGTGTCAACATGTTGTTTCCAGGCCTCACAAGGGCATCCTTGAGGATGGATCCAATTCGGCTCAGTTTCTTCCCCGTTCTGCTGCACTTTGCACCCCAGTGGCACTCGTCGTGGATGATGACAAAGAAGTATTCGGGATCGTCTTTGCACCTTTCAGCTTTGTCGAAAAAGTCTTTTGTTGCTTTTTTGCTTTTGTGATAATTGTTGCCCTTGACAACGTGGATACGGAGGTTTCTCCTCCCATGAAACTTGTTGGTGATGTGTTCCTCGAAGCTCCTCACTCTCTCAAGTGTCTGGCTGAACAGTGTGTTTCGTGGTGGCACCAGAATCAGCACGTCCAGACAGTGGCATGAATTTGGAAGGTCCTTCCACACCCCTTGGATCATCCTGAAGAAACTGTCGGCCTCTCTCTTCTGTGATGGAAACACTTGATATGGCGGCAGATTTGGTGAAATAATGTGTGGGTTTGCAAGGGAATCGATTCTGTCCTCTGATTCCTTTGAAGCGTGGTGAGCCTTTGGCTTGATGTCGATAAACTCGAGTTGGGGAAGAAGCTGCCCACTGATGGCTTGCAAGGTGGCATTCAATTTCATCTCAATGCAATTGATTACAGTCTCAGTGTCTTCTTCACTTAGTCCGTGCTTCCAAATTTCCTTTTTTTTATCGTGAGGATTTTGGAAAAACTCATAAAGAAAAGAACAACAAGGAGTGGTTTTTACCTGCTTCACTTGTCCAATGTGCGCCGCATGTGCATGTTGGACATCATAGAGGACTCCACAGTGGCGGCACTGCCACTTTGTGTCGCAGATATGGTTCTTTTCTCTCTTGTGTGCTTCAATCGAGCGGTGTTCCTGGAACACTTCCTTGCAACAAGAGCACGGGAACTGTGCGGTTGTCCACTTGGTTGTATCTACAGTGAGCTCTAGTGGAGCTCGCTGTGACGGTAAATGTGCCGGTAGCCTATTGGGAGGTTCGGTTGGCAATGCGGAGCTATGGGTTGGTGCTCCCCGTGGCGGTAGTATTGACAATGTATCGGCTGATGTGGAATTACTGGTTGGTGCTGGTGATTCTGACGAGGGCTTGGGCAGTGCGGTTGTGCATACAGAGTCATTGACCTGGTTGATTGGTGAGAGTGGACCTGGGGAAGCAGCCTGTCTGGGATGGTGCTGGTTCTTGGCATGAGAAGCATATTTTTGAGACGTGGAGAACGTTAACTCCGGTGTGCAAGTCGGACAGATATAGAAGGGTGTTCTGTTTGGACATGGGTGCACGCGAAATTCCTTCTTATCCATCCGTTTTTTGCAAACCTCACAACCAAAAATTGCAGGAATTGGAGTATATAATGGCTTTTTCCTATAGGTCGGGCGGCGGGTTTTGGTTGGCATCGTGTGAGACGTAGACCCTATGTTATCATTGCTATCAGATGGTGCCATCTGCGTTGGTTTCGCATTCACCTTAGTAGATGGTGCATAACCTCTCTTTGGCGGTGGTGCCCCTGCCTCCTTTTCCGCACGAGAAATGTTGACACGTTTCAGTGGCAGAGAACTTTCACTTTCAATTTCAGTTTCGTTGGTGGGCACGTCATTTTGAGGCTGACCATTTCCAGGCATCGAAAGCGCTGGAGGATTGGGGATTGGTCTTGGAGCTCCTGTTGCTGTAGTAGTAGAAGAAGTAGAAGTAGCAGAAGAAGTAGAAGTAGCAGAAGAAGAAGTAGTAGCAGTGGTTGTTTCTGCGGGGGCATCACCATAATCTCTATGGAGATAATGTATCGGGCTGTGTGCGAAGTCGCCGGAACTTATATTGGAATCCGCCTCAGCGCCGAACCCGGACTCGGTCTCAGTTTCGAATTCTACTTCGTCATCCAGCAAATCGTCCCCGTAGGGATCTAGGCCCCGCGGGGGTGATGGCTGGAGGTCGTCGGGCGGAATACCAGCCCTAAAGTCAGTTGTACCCGGAAGCGCGGGAGCCCCTTCGACCTTGCTGGCGTTTGTGTTTGCGCTTGTGCTTGTGGCTGTGGGGGGAGCTGCGGCAGTTGATGATACGTTCATGTGACTACTGGGCGGAGGCTGGTGAACTGGTGCCTGTGGCCATGGAGAACGTGAACCGACACAAGGGCACCCCGCGTCGATGTGTCGGCCGATCTGTGGGTAGTTTGGTTGACACGAAAGGAGAGGGGGAAGTGAGTAGTATCGGGGGGGTAAGGCGAAACCCAAAGAGGCTTACTTCTAAGTCGCGGCTATGGTCTTCTGGAACCATAACCTCTTGGTTACAGATGGGGCAAGGGACATACGTCGACATGGAAAAAACGCAACCCGGAGCCTCTTTTGGATTTTTTTTTTGTTGTTGCTTTTTCCTCCAACGGTTTGGAAGACTTCGTGGGGTTTGATAAAGGTGTAAAGACAACAAGGTTATAAATTTACTTACTTAGGATGCAGAGCACCGGGACACTGTGGGACTTGTGTGCGTTGGCGCACAACCTTTCACCATTTGCCTGAGGCAGACTTCAGTTGCACAGCAAGGTAAAAGTATCTTCCATTTGGACTTGGTTTGTGCCCATCCTCCAGCAGCGTGAATCCGGACTTGGTGAATTCGTCCACAACGGCCTGTGAGACGCCACCACGTTGCCAGCACCAGTTGTTCTTCTCGTCAGCCACAAAGACATACCCATTCGGCTTGAGTATCCTCTTTGCCTCCGCGATGGCGCTTTGAACGAACTCTGGCCTGGCGCCGCCCCAGCTCAGTGACATGCTGAACACAACAACATCAAACACCCCTGCGTTGGATGGCGTGTGGAGGAAGTTGCACTGCTGAACTGTGAACCTGCTGTCTGAGTCTGTTTTGATAGAATGGTCATAGTTCGCAACCTGTTCATTTTCCAAGTTAATGGTGGTGCAGTAATCATTTCTCTCACACCTGTATTTGAGGTTGCCATGCCAAATTCTTTGCGAGTGCACAAGTTCCACAGCCCATGTCCGCGACAAGGCACACGGGTAATTTGCTCAGAGGGCCACCATTCAAGCACAGGAATTTGATGAAGTTGGTTGCTCGTGTTGATGGAACATTCTGGTGTTCTGGTGCCGACATTCTTTCCCTTGCAGACAGGGTACTAAATTGCTGGTCTTGATACCGATGCAGAAGCTGCCAATTCTGGAGTGTTTCCGGTTCGGCTTGCAACTTGGAGTGGAGTTCACTGGGATCCATGTTTTTTAGGCTCTCGAGAACTTCGTAAAACTTTTCCTCCTCCGGGTTAGCAGGCGGGAGGTGAAAGTGATTCACGAGGAGCTCAATGAAGTGGAGGTAAGCACCAGTCTTGCCGATCTGAGGCTCAGCTGAGATCACAAACCGTTGCTTCAGTTTGTCTGACAGGTCACTCAAGTTCTCCTCCAGAAATTTCCAAGAACTCTTCTCCGACGGCTCCCAAATGAGATTCGGGTGGAAGAAAACTGCAAGTGACTCCGGTGATTCCTAAAATGATGTAAATCTGGAGGAAATAATTGAGAAATCACCCACTTCTTGATCAGACGGGTCTGGCAAAGGAGATGGCTGATCCGACGAGGATTTTTTACCAGTCTTCCTCAAACAAGGGTCCAACTGACCATTTGAATTCTGTAATGCGGTAACAGGATCTTTTGCGTATTGAAATGCCACTGAATTGAGAAGAACGTGAATGCAGGCGTTTGCCGTTGTGCCGGATTTGCACCACTTGAATGCACGTCCAATGTCCTGCAAGAAGGCCGAAAAAACAAACTTTGGAGTGAGGTAACGTGCCCTCAGGTCAAACAGTTTGAAGTTGCTTGGCATTGTGTCTCCCATTCGTGCCTGAATGTTGTTGGAGGAAACGAATCACGGACGTGAAAAAGGGAGAGAAAGAAGAAGGAAAGGAAGAAGTCACAATGGTCACGTTCAAAACCATTCAAAAAGCACACACAACGAATACCTTCTCAACGAGAACGAGCAGGCAAGGAAGCCCATTGAGGTCTTGGTAATTCCGGAATGTGGCCTTTCTCCTTCCCTGCAACTCCGCGAGACGGACCGCACATTCCTCAGTCACGAGTGTTTTGGAGCCATCGTGGTCAGAGTCAATGGCATCATGAACACAGAAGAATCTTGTTTCTCCCAACCCTTTCAGGAGCCGCGAGATGATTTTTCCGTAACACCGTGACAGGTTGCTCGGCAGCCTCACAGCAACAACGTGACCCTGTTGTATCAGCCTCACTGCATATAGGGTGTGTGGACAGTCCACAATTTGGATCCATCTTTCACTGGGAACGACTTCAGAATACTGTATAGTGTTGTTTTTTGGGGAGGAGATTCAGTCAGTGACCACCTTTTCACAAAAGAGGAGAGAAACCTCTTCACAATGGCGCTTGATGAACGCAGCAGCATACGTCATGATGCTCACAAAGGTGGGCCAGTCACTCGAGGTAACAAGTTTGTTGTACATGAACGGGTCATCAGGAAACAGCTCGTTGCAAAGTTCCTGGCACTTCCCAGGGCAAATCAAGTCGCTTTGCATGATGCATCCAAGGTCCATCAGCTTCTGGCGACCAATGTATTCCATCCCCGGACCACCAACCTCGGTCCACCCATGCACGTGCTTCTCGAGTGTTCCAATCTTCTCATCAGACCCAAAAGATTGCCTCAGAAGCTCGATCTGGTTCCACGCAGTTGCTGAAATCTGGAGTGTCAACATGTTGTTTCCAGGCATCACAAGGGCATCCCGGAGGATGGATCCAATCCGACCAAGTTTCTTCCCTTTGTTGACGCACTTTGCACCCCAGTGGCACTCGTCGTGGATGATGACAAAGAAGTATTCGGGATCGTCTTTGCACCTTTCAGCTTTGTCGAAAAACTCCTTTGTGGCATTCTTGCTATCTTTGTACTTGTTTCCCTTGACAACTCGGATGCGGAGGTTCCTCCTCATCCCATGAAACTGCTCGCTGTTGGTGATGTGTTCCTCAAAGCTCCTCGCTCTCTCGAGTGTCTGGTTGAACAGTGTGTTTCGTGGTGGGACAAGGATCAGCACGTCCAGACAGTGGCATGAGTTTGGAAGGTCCTTCCACACCCCTTGGATCATCTCAAAGAATTTATGAGCCTCTTTCACCTGTGATGGAAACACTTGGTATGGTTGCAGTTCAGGCACTGCCAGAGGGTTAATATCACTGTTCGCGAGAGCAATGGTTCTTTTCTCTGAAGACCTCGAAAGGTGGTGGGCCCCTGGCTTGATGTCAATCAGCTCGAGTGGTGGGAGAAGCTTCACACTGATTTTCTGCAATGTGTCTTCAATACGTTTGATGACCATCGCGGTGTCTTTTTCGTTCAGTCCAGTTTCCTTTGGGTTGCGATTAATGAACAATCCTAATTTGTGATTATGGATGGGGAATACCTGCTTCACTTGTCCAATGTGTGCAGCATGTGACTGTTGGGCTTCAAAGAGAATTCCACAGTGGCGGCACTGCCACTTTGTGTCGCAGACATGATTCCTTTCTCTCTTGTGTGCCTCAATCGAGCGATGGTCCTGGAACACCTCATTGCAATGAAAGCACGGGAATTGTGCTGTCGTCCACAGTGGTGAATGTGGAGGAACTGTTGGTGCTGTAGAATGGTTCTGTGTAGGCGGTAATTGTGTTGACAACGGCTTGGAAGGTGTTGAAAATTTGGCATAAGTTATTGGGGCTTGTTGAACGGGTGGTAGTGCTGGCAATAGATTGGATGAGGCTGTGGATGCAAAATTGGTGACCAGGTTTGTTGCTTGTGGTTGTAGTGTTGGTGGTACAGAAGGGGTTTGTTGCTTGTGCTTCTTGACATGAGCAGCATAACACTGAGTTGATGGAAATATGGCCTCGGGTGTACAATTTGGACAGATATAGGCAATTACTTTATGTGGGCAAGAGTGATTGTCAAATTCTTTCTTGTCCTTCACTCTGGTATTGCAAGTTTTGCAGATGATTATCGCTCGATCTGATGGTGCTGCCTTGTACGGGAAATTAGCGTATGATACTGCATTGCTTCTCTTTGGCAATGGTTGTTCCACCTGAGTATCAGGTTTATCTGTACGTTTTGCTGGCAGACGAGACTGGTTTTCCATTTCTTTGGTTTCAGCTTGTGAATTGCTGGTAGATTTCGTATTAAGACTCGAACGGGAGCTGGGATTGGGAACTGTGCCCGATTGAACTGGTTGGCATACGTTGCTGACACAAGGAATCGCCGGTGGTAGCATTGCAGATTGTCCAGGAATACTGGGACTTGTACTTTGATTGGGTGGAGAAGCTGCAGTAAGCGGTGTCATAGGGCCTGGGTAGAAACTTCTGGCAGTGTTGCTGGATCGACCCGGGTCCTGCAATGTGCTTTCAGTACTACTACCACCACCACTCAGCATCCCTATATTGGAAGTCACCAGTGCGCCACTTCCTTTCAACATAGGAGATTCCGGAAATATTGCGTTGTTTCCATATCCAGAGGAAGAAGAGGGCGATGACGGAGACACAGACAGAGTCGGGGACAAAGGGCTTCCTCGGTGAGCAGCTTCCGTACTCGTCCCATAACGCAGTTCCGGGGAACCCGTAAGCCCTCTCTCGCGAGGGGGCGTGTGCGGGGCGGCGTTGTTGGGGCTTCCGCCGCCGCCTCCGCTTCCGCTTGTTAACGCGTTGGAGTTCGTCGTGCCGGGATGGCTGGCGTAGCGGCTCGGCGGCGGCGGGTACACTGGCGCCTGGGGCCCCGTGCCGGGCTCGTCGTGCCTGGGTCCGTCGTGCTCTGCCATGATGTGTCTCTCCACCTGGCCGCCATGTTAGTGTGGGAACGAAACAAAAGCAAAGCTAAGATGGCGCCAACAAGTTCCACAAGGAACCAAGGTGTTGCTGCGTTGTGGTTACGGGTTTTTTTTTTTTTTCCCCCCCCACCTCCTCATTGGCGTTTTGGCCTGGTCGCACTAGAATCGGTGTTTTGCATTCCAACGGGCATGCACAGTACTGCGACATGGGACGACTTTGCTTTGCCTGTTGCTTTGGTTTTTGGTTTTTTTTTTTTTTTTCCCACTTTTCGCTTTCCAACTGTTTCCAGGGAGGATTATTAATTTGGACCTGATGGTTTTTTTGGGCCAACTAGGTACTAGGTTGATGATGATGGTGCAGATAGAAAGCAGTGCGGTCGCGAGTGTGAATGCGTTCGGTTCTAGTTTGGCTTTTTGGGGTTTCGTCTTTTTTGTTTTATGGGTTTTTCTTGCTTATGGACTTTTGCAGTGATTGCAAGTCAGGCTGTGGCCTTGAACCTGGTGTTGGGAACCTTCAACATTGTGCAAATTTTGACTTTCCTATGCAATGGTGCGGCCTATGGCAGCGCAACTCACAGGTAGCGGAGATGGGAAATGACAGCTGAAGAAGATCAACAGAGAGATAATGAATACCCTCAAGTTTGGAAAGTCCACAATGGCAGAGGCAAACGTGAACCTTTGGAAGTTGAAGTTATCTATGCTGGACACTGCTGCTGCTGGACAAAGTCTCTCTGTGGATAATGCTGTATACTCTTTGTTTTGAATGTAACACGTCTCATTTACGCTAGATATGGCTTCCTCCTCACTTAGAAGTACGGGAAAAAAACCCGGCATAAGAAATTCTCAGAGAACAATAGGTCAAGGCTGAGTTTGATCAAATCAACAAGGCATTTTATTCAGCAGAGTCTCAGACACTTCCAACTCTTGGTTACCGTGATATCAGCTCTTGGTTTTTAAATAAGTCCCACGGTCTTGTTACTTCCCCGATTGCTGGGTTGCATCCTTCTGATGCGACTATCTTCACGGCGGCACAAACGTTTACTGTGAGTTGAAAATTGAGTTCCTACCGTTTTTCCTATCAATATTGCAGGCTTCTTGGAAATCACCCTTTAATCCGTCAGAGACCAGAAAATGTGACTTCACAGGAATAGACCCTGGCACAGGAATGCCACGGACAGAGCGCGTTTCTATGATGTCACTCTCGCATGCATTTCTGTTCAAGAAGTCACAGCACTATCAAGCTGTTCGATTTGAGTGTGGCATGGAAGGCGATTCTTATATAGTGACTCTCCTGCTTCCAACGAGAGATGAATGCGTCTTAGGTGTGTGTGCGTTGCACAAAGAGTCTTACTTGGTGCAGACTTGATGTTCACACTTTCAGAGAACTTTCCCAGAGTGATGTCTGGCTTCAGGTTATTATTTCCAATGGTTCTGTGTTCACTTTATTCCTCATCCAGGTACCACAACGGCACAGTAAAGGTGCCAGAGTTCAATGTGGTTTCCCGACGGCTCCTAAATGAACAGCTAGGAAAATTGCACATGCTGGAAGCGTTTAGTAACGAAGCCAATTTCACAAGTTTGCTTGAATCAGGTATGCTTGAGAATAAACTCTTCCAGCCGTAATCTAATCTCAGAGATGATTCGAGTACACGTGGCACAAGTAATTCACACAGCAAGCCTGCACATTTTCGAGGGGGGAATAGCAGCGGGGTCAGGTGTGGCAATAGTAATGTCAAGGGCCTTAGACGCCGTCAGGTTTCGTAGAGCAGATGCCAGTACAAAAGATTTTGCCGGCCAAAATGAGGAACACACTATGGGCAGCTGTGAAGTCGAAACACCCTTTTATGTGAGCTTCAACAGACCCTTCGTCGTAGTTATTCAGCACACTCTGACCAGTGCTGCCCTTTTAATTGCCTCTATTACAACAGTGATTTGACATTGCCAAAAAAATTGACAATTCTCGTTCCAAACGGCGCCACCTTTTCATCTTTTTAATAGGATCCCAAAAAAACCTTAGTAATGTCTCGTAAATTAGAGTAGGAAGAACCGGCCTACAACCAGGCCCACAAATAGAAGACAAAAAAAAAAAAAAAAAAAAAAAAAAAAAAAAAAAAAAAAAAAAAAATGGCAGCCCAAACAATCAGCCAATCAAATACCTCTCACACACCCGAAGGCGGCAGCCAACCCATAATGATGAAGCTATTCATCCGCACGCCAATCACGCACACGCCCAGAATGGAGCTGGACGTCGCGGACCCCTCCGAGACTGTCGAGAGCCTGCGCCACCGCATCATCGCGCTCCTCGCGTCGCCGCCCCCGACGGCCGTGCCTGCCGCCGTCGCCGACGCGTCCTTCTCGGCATCAGCTTACGTCGGCTCGGTGCTGCTGGGCGGCGCCCCCAACTTGGTCGTGGAGTGCGATAAGTACAGGCTCGTGCACGGCGACACTGAGCTCGACGACATCGAGACTATCGACCACTACGGTACTTGATGCGTTTTTGTTTTGGTTGTTTGCTTGTTTTCGGGGTATCGATGGATTCGCCTAACTATCACTTCTTGGTTTCAGGGATTGGAGATGGCGACACTCTGAGCTTAGTTTTGGCTCTGAAGACTGGGCCTCCGCCAACAGATTTGCATGCAACTCAAGATGCCGAGCCAGTACCTTGAATCTTGCACTTTCACCCACTGCCTCACGCTAAAGGAAGAAGACGCTATCGGGAATAAAATAACACATCTTTTCTTTTTGTTTACTTGTTTACAAAGTGAGTTCTGTATTCACAGGGATATAATAAACAAACAGGCAGTGCCAGAGTTCACGTCCAGCACTGACTGGCATCATGGTGTAGTGGGAATTTTGCTGGATTGTTGTATTGAGGAACTCTCACGAGAGCTGTGAGGCGAGCCAGTCAAGGCCTTCATATAGGCCGACACCATTGACTGCTGAACAGGACTGCGCGTACCAGTTATGTTGTCGCGGTGCTTTTTTGCCCTTGGCGGACTTGTGGGATGACTTTGCCGCGGCGGGGATTTTTTCTGGCGGTGTGAGGAATCCGAGCTTGTCCAGTCCCATAAGTTCGCAGAGCTTGGGAACTGGGATAGCGGATGCCATGTCTGATTTGTTGCACAGAACCAGAACGGGGATTCCGCTAAGCAGTGGATCCGCTGCCGCTTTTCTGAGTTCGTCGGCGGCCTCTTCAACCCGCTCAGAATCAGAGGAGTCAACAACAAAGATGAGGGCATCAGAATTGCGGTACTATATTTAGGAGTAAGTAAGTAACGAGAATTTGGAAGGTTTTTTGGAGTTTATTGTTTCATTTTGTTTTGTGAGAAGAGAAAGGTACATAGTGGGCCCACAGTGGCCTGAGCTTGTCCTGGCCTCCAACGTCCCACATAGTGAACCTGAGTTTGTTCTTGTACTCCAATGCTTCGATGTTGAAGCCAATTGTGGGAAGTGTGGTGACAACTTCGCCAATTCTGAGCCTATACAAGACTGTGGTTTTGCCAGCAGCATCCAACCCCAGAATGAGTATCCTCTTGTCACTGAGTCTGTTGAGGAATTTGCCAACTAGTGCTCCCATTTGTAGTGTTTGTTATGCTTTGTTTCTTTGTTCGCTGTTGGGTTTTTTTTTTTGTTTGGTTCTCATTTTCGGCTCGCCTTGGTTTTTATTTAATTTGCGCACCAACGTGCTGCCCACGTTGTCTTACTTTTTGTTTTTGATGTTTCCTAGAGGAAAACTTAAAATGGAAGACGAATTTGATGAATGTTACGACTGTTCAAATGAGGGTCCTGCACCTTTTGTCCAGAACCAAACTCGACAAGCATGAAACCCGGAAAAAAAAAAGCAAATACCTTAAAAAAAAACAAAAAAGGCTGCGTCTTTGTTGGTCACCAGGCAATTGCCTGTGCCTGCTGGTTGCCTATGGGTAGGAACCTGAAACCACTCTCCTGAAAATTTAATTTGACAAAATCACAATCAATCTCCCACAGTGACAACTCAGAGCCCCCATTGCCCATCGACTCGCTCGCCAACACACGACCATTGTCCACTCCCCAGCTGGGAACAACCTACTTTTTAATGAGTACCAGCCATTATTCCAAGTTGTCTTGGTTCTGCCACCTCGTTGTCGCCCTTTAACGAAAAGGCGAAGATGAGGGTCATTGCGTAGTGCACCTTTGTTACTACATCGCAACTTTGGTGCACCGATTCCCAAAAAGGCGATGTTCAACGATTGCTGCGCTCAAGCACTGCCTGCCAGATCTGTTCCACGCAAAAAAAACAACCAAAAAACGCACCCACAACAAAAAAAAAGCGAAACGCCAAGACCCTTCGGGTGGCGCCCACAGACCCACGTGCAATGAAGACATATCGAAGGAGAGATCTGCAGGCTGTAACAGTATATAATAACCGGCAGCAACCAGATCTATGTCTGGTTGTTTACGTAGTTGTTCTCTGCGGATCCACCGTACTATTTGCGACACCGGCTGAGGCTTCTGACGAAAATGGCCCATGCGATTTACGCTGTTGGTTGGCTGATTTCAGCGTGACTGTTCCAGACCAGCAGCTATACTTCAACTACACATTTGTAACGTTTCACGAAGTGTGGTGCAACATAACAAATATCACTTGTCATGGAATCTCTCTGGAGCAAGTGACTTCCAGCGTTGACCTCACAACTAACAGTGTCAGTGTTGGCGCATTTGGGCTGGGAACATCATGTTTCGCAGAGTTCAGCGCTATAAACAAACACGGTCGAACTGTCGACGTTGGTGCCGGCACTCTTGTAGCAAAAGTGTCAAACTCTTCAGTGGAAGTTTCTGTAACTTTGTTACAAGACGAGGTGGGCCTGGCAAGCGCGGCAAATGTAACGCAGTGCTTGAGCCAATTCATCATTTCCGAGTTGAACCTCACTGGAGGTAATTTTGCAGAACAAATGGATGAAATTTTGATGAAGAACAATACTATACCCGCCCTGGAGAAGGCTCTGGAGGTTGTTGCATGCGATCTTATTCAAGTCATTGTGAACGACAACCTCACTCAAATTCTTACCGCCCTTAATACTGTAATTTACCCTTATATGTTTCCGCAACCGCCGCCTGCCATCCCACTTGTGGTTCCTGGTGCTTTCAACCTCAGTGAAAGTGCTTTGGTGAACATGCTGGACTACGTTTTCAATGTGTTTGTGGGCGTCAATGGTACATTGGGTCTCAACCAACTGATAGATGTAATTACTAATGGCACAGGTTATTCCCCCCCCCCCCCTTTTTTTTTTCCTTCTTTTCAAATCCCTAATTTCTTTGAAGGCAGCTTCTTTATGGACAATCTGGATATAGTAGTTCCTATTGCAATCCCTGGTCTTGGGCAAATTGACTTGGGTATCTTAGATGTGTCAATAGGGGGCCTTAACTCCTGGAAAACTTTCGAATTGCTTCTTCCCAGTGATATATACTCACTGGTCTCAGAAACGAACCTAGGGCTCCTTTCTTTAAATGCCACATTTGCTATAAATGTCTCTATTGCCTCTGAAGTCCTTCATGACTCACATTGGCTGTATGAAGAAGCGCGTTTTACTTTACAGCTTGAAGAGAATATACTCGACAATTCCTTTCAAGTAACGGTTTACCCGCAGGAGGCCGAAAACTACACCAACACAATGTCAATGGATCCTCAGTGCTTACTGAGTATTTTCGGGGCAAATAGTACTGCCGTCACTCAGTTGCTTTTTAACATAAGTGCCGCTCAACTCGGTATTGTAGCTGCCGCAGGAGACTTGGAGGACGACGTAGATCAAGCCATCAATGATATCTTACTGCTTCTTACCACATCCTTTGGGGAGTGCATTCCTGCTGCCCTTAATGGCTTTGTTGCAGGCCCTGGTGTGGAAATGCTAAATGAGGTAATGAAAACTGGACTCAATGAAGCGACGTGTGAGTACCAGGAGGATGTCCCATTCAAATTAGATCGCCCCAATCCTTATGCAACCTATAGCGCCATCATAGGCTCATTCCTGGTGTTTTTAATTGTACTTATCATATGTCTGTGCATTCAACAGCACCGAAAGAGTTTGAAGAGCACAAGATTTGAAAATGAACCTTCCTATGAATCAACACCACTGAAATCAGATCAGGAACAGCACCCCTGTCTTATTCTCCATCCCAAAATCCCTGCTTGGATACGTTATATCATGCCCCTACTGCTTTGCCTTAACGTGATGGTGTTTGTGTCGTCCAATACATCTGGAGGTGCATCTGTATATTTGGCGTTTATTACTGGACTGGGCCGTTCTGTTGACTTCCCTCCTATGTTCGCCTTTACATTGGCTAATAGTGTTCATGTGTGCTTGGGTATTCCCATTCGTCTTTTCCCTGATTCTGTTGTAGGATATGTGGCTGGCTGGAGTTTGGCCTTTATCCCTTCTAATTTGTATTTTCTCTGGTGCTTGGCCGTACGCAAAATTAGTGCTTATGTTTGGAGCATGGGTTGCACCAGTTTGGATTTTGCCGGTAAAACCAAGGGAATATCTCCTTATGTTTTTAGGTACCTTTTGTATTTTTTTATTTTTTTTTGACTTGGCTAGATGCCTTTGGAAAGTGGTCTTTACTAGACTCCTACATTATGATCATGATGCTTGTTTCATTCCACATGGTCATCATATTTCCCCCATATGTCCCGGCTGCGAACGCAGATCCTTTCCAGATTGTTGTCTTCGTCGATCCCTTGTATGGATTCCTTACATTAATGCTGGGAACCATGTTTTCCTTGGTTCTTTCACACATTTTGGTGGCACTGCATCGCTATGCCGAGTCACCATCTAAGAAGCAAGCTGATGAAGCAGCGTCGAATCTCGAGGCTTTGTGTGTTCATGTGATGCACACCAAGACAACACTAGTTCGGGTACTATTCAATGTGGTGGTTGTCCTTGGACTTGTATTCACTCTGGCAGCTCTGATTCTTGGCCTCATTACACCTTCTTTTTCTTTCTCATTCAAAGGTGCAGCGGGATGGCTTTTGGATCAATTGCAACCTTACTCCACTCCAAGGTAAGACCTATTTTTGGTATTGTGCACTCAAATACATGCAGTGAAAGCACGTATTCCGTTATCAGTGTGGCCTTTCAAGTCCCGGGCGGTACAGAACACCCAAATACGTTCACTGTAAGGACGGTGCAGGCTGTATTCTGCCTGACGGCTATTTTCTTACCAATTGTTCACTTGCTCGCCCTACTTGTGCTGTGGCTGGTACCAATGAGCCGACGCACCCAAAGGCACTGGTATACGTTCTGTGAAGTACTGAATGCTTGGGCATCTCTTGATGTAATACCCTTCTTTCTTGAACTCCGGCTTTTCTCATTTTACATTGCAGGTGTTTGTTGTGTCTATTCTGGCAGCTTTGTTAGAAATTGAGCAGCTGGCCTTGTTCATTGTTGCCGACTATTGCACCGGTGTGGACGTGCTACTGGCCAAGTACATGGATGCCCTCCTGGATGGATATGACACTTGCTTTGATGTCATTGCCACATTGGACCAAGGGTGTTGGATGCTTTTTGGTGCCGCTGTGGTTTATGACACAGTAACATTCATAGTAATGAAGAGTGCGCACAAAGCCCTTGGTGAGAGGGGAAGCACAATCAAAATGGTAAATTAGCACCCACATAAGTGTTACTTCCTCTCCGTGTGCTAGCGCTCACGGCAGAGTGAATTGGAAAACTAAAACAATTTTGACTCTATTTTCTCTATTTTTCTTTGTCTTGTTTGAACGAAGTATTCCAACCCAAAAAAAAGGAAAGGCACAAGGGACTCTTCAAGAGCTCTTGTTTGTTGTTTTTGAGGTTGGTGTGGGTGTTGTAGTGGCTCTGTGGTGAGGTTTGTGCGGAGCCTTGGCCGTTGTGACAGTGGTTGTGGCAGTTGCAGTTGCTGTTGAGTTGCTAGTTGTAGTTAGTTTCGTTGGTTTGTTGGTAGTGGATTTAGGATTGGGAGACACTGGGGTGGAGGGAGTATTTGGGGGTGGAACTTTGTTGGTGGTGGAAATGGGGGAGGGTGCTGCTGCACCTTTGGCCACCGGTGGCTTTACGGGTGTTGTGGTAGTGGCCCCTGTTGTTGGTTTGTGGGTGGTACTGGTGGTTTTCTCGTGTATGTGGGGGGTGAGGTTTTGTTTACTTTTTAGGGGTGTGGCGGATTTGAGGGCGCTGGCTTGCTTCGGGTGCGGCGGAGTCGCCTTGGAAGGTGCGGGTGATGATGGCTTTGGGTGTGTGGAGGGGTTCTTTGGAGTTGTGGAACTATTTGTGGGAGGTGACGTTTTTTTGGGGGGAGTTGAATCTTTTGTGGGAGTTACCGCCGATGCACTCCTCCTACGTGTTTTACTTTTAGAAGAAGGTGTTGGTGTACCTAATGTCGATGGAGTTGTTGTTGAGGACGGTGCACCTAACTTATCTTTTCTGTTAGTTGGTGTTGCTGGTGTCTTTTCACAATCTGACTCAACACTGAGTGCAGTCATTGCTGTACTAAGTTCCTGAAGAGCTTGAGTTCGAGCAGCAGAGGTAGTTGTAGAGACGGGAGGTGCTAGTGAATTCCCAGCTGCAGATTTTGACCTTTGTCGTACAGCACTGGCAAGGTGAAGTTGCCAAGGACCCTGCTGTTGATTCAACATTTTCTTCTGTTGTAGTGCTTTCTCCCCCTTAGAAAAATAACAAAATAAAACCTAGAACATACATGATCCCTTTGGAACAGCGGAAAGGTTACGCAAGTTGTAATTATGAGTGGGTACGGGTTTTGTTTTGGTTTCGGGTTTTCTGGTACCAGAGGAGGCTTTTGAAGATGTCGACTTAGGAGGAATGTTGGTAGAATGACCTGCTCGAATTTAGACAAATGTCAGGTTGTGATTTCTACCTGAAGTAGATTTGGAAGAATGTTTCTCCTTTGCTTCTGCTTCTTTCAATAAGAGCTCTTGAACCCTGGGTGTGGTTTGGTTTTGATTGGTGGTTACAGAATCTTACTCTTGTAAGAAATGCTGTTGAGGGCCGATAACAGAGCCAGGTCTACAAATTCGTACCCAGGAAATTGCCTCAGCAGCAGTAAAGTGATAGTGCTTGGATGCAATAACTTTAGTTCAGGTTCTCGTAGAGATAATGTCAAATAACAAACAGAAAAGCGTGGCAAGAGATATTTATTTTTTATAAAAGAATTGCTCACCTTAATGAGACTACAACAGATTAAAGTGCCTGTTCTGCCAAGTCCTGCTTTGCAGTGCACTGCAATGGCTCCTACTTAAAGATTAATGTTGTCACAGGAATTTCTGCGCACCTGGCTCCTCCTCGACAATTTCAAGAAATTTATGCATAATTGTACGAGTGGGAGTTGTTCCATCCGGGAAGAACAAGTCATAGTGGCTAAAACCTGGTGTTAAAATGGTGAGAAATTAACATTCGGGAAGAAGCAACGAACCACAGTCAGTGAATCGTTTTTGGTCATAAACTTTCTTATTAAGCCTCACAATCGTAGTGATGCCAAATGATTTGAAAAGTGAAACATAATCGTCTACTCTTGGTTACAACAAGGCCTAAAACTGAAAGAGAGAAGAAACCTGGTGTATAAATGTTACTTGAGGCTGGGGTTATGCTGGAAACTGGGCCACTAAAAGCGAGAAGTTTTCCAGGAACAATCCAATTCAGATCACCATTTTCAACAAGCTCGAAGTGCTTATATCTAAAAAATTCAGATTGCTAGGCATTAAAGGGAGATGAAGTCACCGCTTGAGGTCAAAGGTCTTAAAGTCTAGAATTTTCAGTTTCATTGCCTTATACACACTTTTCAGTACGTCGAGGAGTTTCAGTTTATATGTGCACTCCCTGATTTGGGTGAAAAGTCGGGAAAACCAAAGGTGCTCGATACAAATCACTGGCATCCCTGAAGGGGGGCAATGCTGGTTTTAAACCCTGGAACGGTTCGTATCTGAAGAAATCAGCTAAAAAAAACAAGAATTTATGTTATTTGGGGCATACGCCTTTTCAGGAGTGAATCCTTGCATTATGATCTAGAGAAAAATTAGTACTACAGTGCAGAGTCATAATGCGCCAATCACTTCCAACAAATCACAGCTGAGAAAGTAAGGTGTACCAGGTAAGAACCAAGCAAGTATGCGCTATTCGCTCTGTTTGTCCCATCGGGTGTGGTACAGTGGTAAAACACTTTTCCATGAGAATGGCCCTCCTGTATTACAAAAAAAGTTATTGGTGCATGAACACTTGTCCTTACCTTCATCTTGTCTTTTAGAAGCATACAGTAACTGTATAAGTGCCCCAGGTTAAGGGGTCTTGAGAAGCAATTAGATATTTCACTGTAGTGCAGTTTGATACCCAAAATCTCTGAAGAAAGGCTCATAAACAAGAAGGTTGTCGATGCTGAAATATTCAACACTGGAGCACCCGCATGGACAAGAGCTGCAACGAGGGGGTAGCTTTGCTGTGCTGGTCAATGTTGACACCAAGTATAACTTATCTGCACGAGTATGAGTGCTATACGAAACCAAAAATAGCAATTTTGGTTTTTAAAAACAAAACATAAAACAAATGAATAATGTAGGAGGGAAAAAAAAAAAGCATGATTAATGATAATGATAATGATAAAAACTACTCTGTATGACAGTAGTTATCAACGACTGATCAGGGAGGCTGTGGACGTGCTGGGCGCCAGACTCCCCTACATGCGTCGGCGATCGCGCCGCCGCCGACAGTGGCGAGCCCGGCGATTTTCCGGCGCTGCTCGGCGATGCGGCGCTGCGACGGCTCGGAGGCGTGGTGGGCGTTGGCGGGGTTGGGGCTGCGACGGGCTTATGGGAGGGCGTTGCTTTTACCGGCGTGGTGCCCGACGTGGAACTAACAACGCCCGAGGAGTGTGATGCCGAGGTGTGAGTCGACCGCGGTGGCTTCGATCCCGACATTGCTCGTTGTTGGGAGTTCGCGAAAAAAGGGGATAAAAAAGCATGTTTTTCCACCATCAAGGTGGAGCCGCTGTGGCCGTCCCATGAGCTGCCTGGTCTGTGAATCTCGCCCTCAGGATAGTTCTAACCATCCGAGTGCGTGGGGTAGTCCTCCCTAGGGAACTGAAGGGGTTGAAATTGCTTGCTTCTCCAATCAAACGATCTATCATTTCATCAGACCAAAAAACAGAGCGAAGATACATGGACACCCAGGAGGCGCCCGCCGTCAGCGTAGTGGTACCGGTAGCGTCGCCCCTGTCGTCCTACGACGCCTCAGAGCAGCCGCAGCAGGCGCCCTCCCCGACCGCCTCGACGTCCACTACGCCCACGACGACCGCCGCCAGCTCCCCGCTGTCCTCCGCCTCGCTTATGGGATCCGTCGTCGGCCTCAAGGTCGCCCAGTACGTCCGCCGCGTCGCCTGCGCCATGCTCGACGTCGACGGCGCCGACGTAGACGCCGCCATCGGCGCCCACGGCGACAAGATCCGCCGATTCGCGGAAGGCAACACCAGCTCAACCGCGGCGCTCCTGATCCAGAGGACTCCTTCCCAGTCTCAGTCTCAGTCCCAGGCTCAGTCGCCATCGAACTCGCCGCCGGTCTTATCTTCTTCGCCTTCGCCGAATGTGTCATCGCCCACGGTTTCACCGCCGCCGTCGCCGTCTTCATCACCGGCACCTGGGGCAATTCCGGGAATGAGTGGCGGGGAAAATGATGGAGGAGGGAGCGGGGGAGGATGGGAGGTGAGGATGGACTTGGCGGTTATGTATTATGGGCCGAACGCCGCTTCCATTGTGGTCGTGAGGAGAGTGGCAGATATTCCTATCAATCCTGCGAGGTTTGGAATTTTCATTTTTTGATGTTAAATGGCTTCATGTTGGCTTGACGTTATATGTCTGTCTATGGGCACAAAAAAACCACTTTTGACTTTTTTTACTTTGGTTGGTTGGTTTTTAAGATGATCTCCAGGACAATCTCTTCTCAAATACAAGTTATTGACCTTGGTGAGGGACCACCTTTTGACACCTTGCGGTCATGTGTACAGCATGCATTGTTGCCGTTTTTTGCTTCTCTTGAAAAGGAAATAACAAAAACTGAAACAACCGAGTCATTGTATAGTGTGTCACACTGGGTAGCAACAATTTGTTCACAATTCTTCAGAAGGAATATCTGTTGTACAAAAAAAAATGAGGGATCTCCAAGAGACACTCAATAACTGTACACAAGAAATGCTTGTGGAGCAGGTTGTGCTGGCTCACCACCCACGGATATTGGAGGTTTTAAAAGAGGTTGTCTTTCTCTTTCTTTTCACCCTATTTCTTAAGTACTTTGTGTTATGAACTTTCTTTTGTTACATTATTGATCTTTCCACACAGAGTGAAGCTACAGGGAAAAAAATAGAGATTGAACAGCTTATATCTGATCAGCTCATAAATTCTGTACATCATACCGTAAATGAATGGCTTAGACAATTAGATAAAGTACTTGTTCAACACCCAAGGTTTGAAACAGTGGCAGGGTTTTTTTAAGCCACCAACATTCTGGGAAAAAAGATTGGCAGGTATCCCAGAAGGAGCCTCAGCAATTAGTGAAATTTTTTTCTGGCGAGATTTAGATATTGAGGTCAAGCATATTCAAGAGCAACTCGAGTCACCTGCTTCTAGTAGGACACAATTGCCCTTCATTACTCTTATTTTCCCCCACTAGAGCTGACTTTTGCTGTATTGCGATCTGCAAAACGATTTCACGCTATTGAAATGGAATTAAATAGCATGATCAAGAAAGTCCAGCAACTGGGTAAGAAAAAGGGGTCCTCTACAATTGCTGTTGGCCTAATTTTATCTAGTTGATTCGCACAAATCACTGATGCACAACTTTCCCTTGAATGCGCTGCACACTGCATCAAATCTTGCTGAACTTGAAAGTGCTTCAAATACGATTATCCAACACATGAAAAAACGTCATGGAACATACCCCCAAGCAAGAGCCGCCAAGTAACCACCTTTTTTCCCTCTTTCTCACTTACCAGTCTCCAGATTTTTGGATGCTCTTGCAAAAGACCTACGAGACAAAATGTTATACTTATTACGAACTCCACATGTGATTTCACTTGGTTATAATGAATTTTTGCAGGTTGTTTCTTATGAGTTTGGTGTTTCTTATTCCCAGTAGACACTTGACAATTGCGATAAAGTACTTTTGTTGTGGACCAATTACCTTTCTCCCACACCCACAAAAATAGTAAAACTGGTATAAATTACTTCTTTACTTTTCCCTCTCATTGAGCTCTTGGCAGCCATGGCACGTTTCTTTTGATGTTAGAAGGAAGCGAATCCAAGAATTCCGGAAATCTCACAATACTCTGGTTCACAGCAAACTGCTCCTTCAATTAACTTATAAGTCCAGGTATCAATGATAGAGGAGGTTGGAGAGGATATTCCCATGCAAGAAGTTATTCAAGCCTATGATCAATTCAAAAATATTGATGTTTTCTCTGCCTCCGATGGTACCCTGAAATTTCTCTTAGGGTTCTCTAATTGTCAAAGATGAGATAAGGGAGCTTCTTAGTCGGTATCAAAGCATCACCACTCACATTGAGTATCTTCTGGCTGCCAAATTTCGTGAGAAATTGGCAACTTCTCGCACCTCAAATGAAATGTTTCGTGTTTTCTCCAAATTCAAGGTCTTCTTGGATAGACCAGTGGTACAGTCTCAAAACCATTATGTTTCTGACACTTACACCTAGTACAGGTAAAAGCAGCTGTTGAGGAATACCAAACGAGGCTTATTGCACAAGTAAAAGAGGATATCACTGCTCTCCACAACAAATTCAAGATGCAATTTGGACCTAATTCACAAGCCTTCCAAATGAGTCAACTGCGTGACGTACCACCAACCTCAGGTATGCATCACAGTGTCCCAAATGTTCTTTGATAACCCTCAAGTCAGCATCCATCATGTGGAGAAAACAGCTGCAATCACAGTTACAACGTAGTTTGCAACGGATAAAGGCTGTCATGGGACCTGAAGCACAAACAAATCCTCAAGCTCATGAGCTGCTGGAGGAAGGGAATGCTTTCAACAAAAAGCTGGATCCCCGTCAGGTTTGCGTGTTCATTCCCTCCACAAACACTTCCAACTATTTTCAGATCTTTGAAAACTGGCAACAAGATACTAACACCAAACTCCGAGACAAGGGAAACATTGGAAAGGGAAGAATTTTATCCATCAAACAAAAAGGAAGTTTGTTTGTCTTGGAAGTCGACTTTGATGACACCTTGGTGTACCTCTCTAAAGAAGTATATATCTTACTTACCAAGCCAGGACTCATAATTTAATAGTATAAAATTCTACGGTCATTGGGGTATAGTATGCCGTATTCAATGACACTCACAGCTGTGACATGCAAGCAGTTATATCCTCTGGCCGTATCTCTGCAAGAAACTCTACACACATACCTCATTACATGTTCTAAGGTAGTCTCAGTGAAAAATCTTATTTCCTCTTATGGAATTGATTCAAACATTAGATCCCACCAGAAGCAGCTCCACTTGTAGCTGGCCTAAAGAAAGATATACAAACTGCAATACTTGAAGGTACCATCCACGAAATCACAGAAAAACTGAGTCATGACAGGAAGTAGGCTTACATGGGAACCACAAAAACCAGTTGACTCACTTGCATCAAAACTTGCAGATCTAGTGGCTCATTTTACAACCAAAGTTGATGATCTTCTCGAGAAATATGCACAACTTAACACAGATTTAATGAGCCTCCAGAGTTGTCCTTATGAGGTTCTTCCGTTACTTCTGGCTTCTTGTACTTATTGTGTACAATAAACAATACAAAATATGAAGACAGAGAAGTTCACTGCTATTCAAGGAAACATGCAGAAAACCATAGATTACTTTAGTTTACAGTCATTTTCAAATCTCGAGACTTGGGTCAGCTCTCTTAATGACAAAATCACAACCATCCTAGCAGGACGTCTCAAAGTACCTTTGCATTTGAATGCACTTCTCCAACACAATCCCTTAGGAAGCAATAATTGCTTGGGTTGACTCAGTAACTGGAAAGAAGTCCTCTTCCTTGCAGACAACAGCAGATAAGCCCAGTTCAAGACGGACTCGCACAATAAAAAAAACAGAAATACAGCCTGTTGTTCAGTCAACTACAATTGTCGTTCCCGAATTTTTAACAACCAAACATGAACTTGTCATAAAGAATCAGGTTTGCTGGTTGAAGATAGATATTGCATTCACCTATTCCAGGTAATGTCCCTAGATCCACCTCTTGAAACTGGAAGAGCAAACCATTTTTCTGCCTTCCATGAGTGGATTGGGGTTGTCTGTCAATTGCAGTGTTTGGAAAGTGCTCCATATGGGGGTCCTGACTCGTGTGTTGACAATATCCCAACAACCTCTCACCAATATCCAAAGTACCCAGTCTGCTCAGACATACCGGGACATTTTGACAAAAATTCCTGAAGTATATGATGCATATGCCACAATCGAAAAGAAAATGAAGGATATTACTGAATACACAAAGATTTGGCTACAATATCAGGTCTTTTGAGGAATTTTTTATTTTAGAAGTAACCTTGCTAGGGTTTATGGGATATGGAGGCATCGGTGCTCTATGCTACCCTGGGTGAGGATATGAACAAATGGCAACACTTACTTACTGAAATAAAGGTTTGTGAGTGCACCAACTCCTCTTAGCTGAAAATTTTACATTAGGATGCAAGGAACACCTTCGACACATCCATCAGTGAGAAGCAGTTTGGAACCACAATAATAAGTTTTGTTCAAGTACAAGCCAGTGTAAACATGAAGGTTTCTTCAATTGACCTCATAAGTATTCCTTATGCATTGTGAAGTATGATTTCTGGCACAAAGAAGTTCTTACAACATTTGGCTCCAAGCTTGGAGGGAAAATGAAAATGCTATTCACAGAGATATCCTCAACTCGTGACACACTGGAAAAAGCCTCAGTTGATACCAGTTCCACGGACGAAGTAGGGCTCTTTAGAGATACAGTTCTGGAAAACTCAATCATTTTTAGGCTGTCAATTTTGTTATACTGGCACAAGAAATGGACCGTTTTCTCCCGCGGTGGGAGACAAGTGTCCGACAATACAGAGGTGGACAAGATATCCTGCAAAAGCAGAGATTTCACTTTCCTGAAGATTGGCTCGAAGCAGATCGCTTAGAAGGGGAGTTGAAAGCTTTTTCTGACTTGTTGAGCAGGTAATTGTATGGAAGACAATAAATTCTACTCACCTTTCAAAGAAAAAACGCTGTGATAAATGAAACCATTCCCCAGCTTCAAATGAAAGTACTGGCAAGTACAAAGCAGGTGGAGTCCAAAATACAAGAGCTGCTAGACACTTGGGCAAAGTACGAAATTGGGATAATTAGTCAGAAAATAAGTTTCTCACAGGCAAAAACCCCTGGATGGTGCCATGAAGTACACAACAGCACTAGAAACATGCCAGTTTTTTGAAGGGCGGCTACAAGCACTCCGTGCTGACTTCAGCAAGTTACAACGTGCCAAAACGGCCCTAATGTTGGATGCTCTTGAGGAAAACAGAAGGTAAAATTGTTTTGTTTCAAACATTTGTGATAAATTGAATGTTAGCCTGGTCACTCTGGAAGAGGAAATAAAGGATCTTAGAAGTCTCTGGACATCTGCTGGTGCACTATTCAAGGAAATAGAGATTTTGAAAGAAACACCTTGGGCTGCACTTGTTCCTCGCAAAATTAAAAAGGTACCTTCCTGTTGAAAATACAACTGTGCAATCTCACCCCAAGCAAGTCTCTGGAAGACATCACAGAAAAGATGAAAGAGATTCCTATGAAATTTATGCAATACCCTGCATATAACTTCCTTAAAAATCTATTGGGACAGTACTCCAAGGTATGTACCCTGACATTTCTCCTGTGGTTCACAATTTAGTAGAGTCACCTCATAATAACTGATCTTCACTCTGAAAGTGTGCGTGAAAGGCACTGGGACATATTAAAAAGGAAATTAAACGCCACATGGGTTCTCACTGAGCTAACACTTGGTCATGTATGTCTCTACCAGATTTCCCCTATTTTCTAAGTCTCACTAGATATGGGATATTGGTGTAATGAAAAATGAAGTCATATTTCGCGATGTTATCACCCAAGCTCAGGGAGAAAAGGCATTAGAAGAATTTCTAAAAGCGGTTTGTAATCCCAGAAGTTCTACATATGCCAATAATTTTTTTTTAGGTCAGAGAGTTCTGGCAAACAATGGTTCTTGACATTGTTAACTACCAAAACAAATGCTGGCTTATCCGAGGTTGGGATGACATCTTCACCAAGGCTTCTTTCTCAAATTTTTATCTTGTACGATTTAGCTAATTGTCAAACTAGGTTGCGGAGCACTTAAACAATCTCTCTTCAATGAAAATGTCTCCTTTCTATAAAGTGTTTGCCGAAGATGCTGCCTCCTGGGAAGATAAGCTGAATAGGCTCCATGAAGTGTTTGATGTTAGGCCTCCACTGCTCAACTGGCATTTGTAACAACCTTCAGGTGTGGATTGATGTACAAAGAAGATGGGTGTATCTTGAGGGAATTTTTACAGGAAGTGCCGATATCAACATGCTTCTTCCCCAAGAAAGTTCCAAGTTCCGCAGTATAAACTCAGAGTTTATCAATTTGATGAAACGAGTGAAGCAGGTTGGTCTTTGTCCTACTATTTGGAATCTCAAAGTTTTCGCAAAAAAAAAAGGTTGGCCTGGCAATTGAAGTTTTGAACATTGAGGGCATACATAAAACTCTTTCCAAGATTGCTGAATTATTGGGTAAAATTCAAAAAGCTCTTGGTGATTACTTGGAGCGACAACGCTCAGCATTCCCTCGCTTCTATTTCATTGGAGATGAGGTCTGTTCTTATTTTTGCTTGGCTACATCCAACATTTTTTCCCTTTTCCTTTTGTGTGGGAAAAAACAACCAGGACTTGCTGGAAATCATTGGTAATAGCAAAGAATTGCCCAAGATACAGAAGCACATGAAAAAAATGTTTGCAGGAATAAATTCCCTGGTCATTGCTCCAGACAACACAACCATCTTGGGTCTTGTTTCCCCTGAAGGAGAGGAGATAACATTTGTTACACCAGTCAAGTCGGGACAAGGTATCCGAGTTGATGAATGGTTGACAGGAATTGAAAATGAAATGCGCATTGCACTGGCCACATGCCTTAAAACTGCTATGGCAGAGAGGATGACTGTTGATTCTAATGACTTCACCAGTTTCCAGGCGTGGGTTGCAAAGTACCCTGCGCAAATTGTCATCCTATGTGCACAAGTACCAATTAAAGAGGGAAAATGGTGAACCCAACTAAAATACAATAGATACATTGGTGCCAGCTTGTGGAGGGTGCCTTTGCATCTGAAGGAACAGCTCTAAGAGAGTTACAAGAGGCACTGAATATTGTTTCATTTACACTGAAACAACTTGCTGACAATGTATTACAGGAGCTACCTGCCATTCTTCGTATCTAAATACATTTGTTTATGTACACTCACACTGCAATTAGGTAAGAAATTTGAGCATCTTATGGCTGAGCTTGTGCATCAACGAGATGTCACAAGGGATCTCATTGAGAAAAAGATCACAGATAATCGTAATTTTGAGTGGCTGTACCATTTGAGAGCCTATTTGCTTCCAAATGAACGGGAGTTACTCAATTGTGTGTCCATGCGCATTGCCAACGTATCAATGATGTATGGCTGGGAGTACCTTGGTGTGTCTGACTTCCTTGTGGAGACTCCCCTGATAGACAGGTGTTATCTGACCCTCACCCAGGTAACTGCAATGAAACTTCTCAACACCAACTTCATTTCTAGGCACTCGACTCAAAAATGGGAGGCAACCCATTCGGACCTGCCGGCACTGGAAAAACAGAAACAGTCAAAGCCTTAGGCTCACAACTTGGAAGGTACATCTGGACACCTTTAAATGATCATTCTTCTTACACTTTTCAGGTTTGTTGTGGTTTTTTGTTGTGATGAGGGTTTTAGACTTCAGTCCATGAGCAGAATATTTGTTGGCTTGTGTCTTTGTGGTGCCTGGGGCTGCTTTGATGAATTCAACCGGCTTGAAGAAAGAACACTATCAGCTGTATCCCAGCAAATTCAAATGATCCAAGAGTCTATAAAGAATGAAACATATCACCTCACACTTCTCGACAGAGATGTTCATGTCAATCCGTCCATGGGTATATTTATTACTATGAATCCCGGCTATGCAGGACGAAGCAACCTTCCCGATAACTTGAAACAATTGTTTCGCAGCATTGCAATGATTAAACCCGACAGAGAGCTGATTGCTCAGGTGATGCTTTACTCCCAAGGCTTTACCACAGCTGAACGACTCGCAAGCAAAGTTGTTCCGTTATTTAAACTTTGTGAGGAACAGTTGAGTGCCCAAGCACACTACGACTTTGGATTGCGTGCACTGAAGGCAGTGCTCGTCAGTGCCGGTATAATGAAGCGAAGAATGATCTCCGAAAAGTCAAGTCGGCCTGACACACTCTCTGGCATTGAACAGGAGGAGCAAGAAGTTTTAATCAGGAGTGTATGTGATACAATTGTCCCAAAGCTTGTGGCTGAAGATATTCCCCTTCTACACAACCTTGTAAAAGATGTTTTCCCTGGTGCAGACTTGCTTCCTATCATGTTGAAAGAACTCAAGCAACATATATGTGAGATATGTGCCAAACGCAATTTAGTTGCCCGAGATGCTTGGGTTGATAAACTTCTCCAAGTTTATCAGATACAAAATATACAACATGGCCTGATGCTTGTTGGGCCCAGTGGGAGTGGAAAAACAGCCGCCTGGACTGTTTTGTTGAGTGCAATGGAGGCATGCGATGGTATCAAAGGGGAAGCCTATCTTCTTGATCCCAAGGCAATAATAAAGGATCACCTCTTTGGAAGCATGGATCCAACAACAAGGGAATGGACTGACGGCATTTTTACTCACATACTACGCAAGATCATTGACAACTTGAGAGGTGATAGTGCAAACAAACGACACTGGATTATTTTTGATGGTGATGTTGATCCTGAGTGGGTAGAGAATTTGAACAGTCTCCTGGATGATAACAAACTTCTCACACTTCCAAATGGTGAACGTCTGGCTCTTCCAAAGAACGTGAAAGTTGTATTCGAAGTACAAGATCTGCGCTATGCCACTCTGGCCACTGTCAGTAGATGTGGAATGGTCTGGTTTAGTGAAGAAGTTCTATCCACACAGATGATCTTTTACAACTTTTTGCATCAGTTGCAGTCTCAACCTCTTGATGAGCATGAACGTCTACAAGTTAAAAATCAGCAACAATCTGCTACAGGGACGAATCCAGCAACTCCGCAGGAGGGAGGCAAACCTGAAGGACCACCAGTTCCCAGAGGACTGGCAATACAACAAAAATGTGCTGCGATTTTAGCACCGCTTTTTAGTGAAAGTGGATTAGTTGAACGTGCCTTAGACGTTGCACGATCAAAATCTCATATCATGGACTTCACACGTCTTCGTGTATTAACATCATTCTTCTCTTTGCTTTGCAAAGGGATTCTCAACATAATAGAAAAAACACAAATGACTTCTGACATACCCGTTGAAGAAGACTTCCTAGCAAGATACATCATCAATCGCCTCCTTTTCTCCCTTATTTGGGGGTTTGGTGGTTCCATGAGTACTTCAGATCGGGAAGAGTACAGCAAGTACATACAAGCTGAAGCACCAATCAAGGTTACTACTGCTCCAGGGACACTCCTACTTGATTATGGTGTAACTGTTGAAGATGGAAGCTGGATTCAGTGGAAAGCACCCACAATTGAGGTTGACACTCATAAAGTAGGCTCACCAGATATCATCATTCCTACAGTAGATACAATTCGCCATGTAGAGGTGCTACAAGCCTGGCTTGGGGAACATAGGCCACTAATCTTATGTGGACCTCCAGGTTCTGGCAAGACAATGACACTCACAAATACTTTAAGTGTTTTTCCTGACTATGAGATGGCTACTCTCAATTTCAGCAGTGCCACAACCCCAGAATTGCTACTCAAGACGTTTGATCACTTCTGTGAATACAAGCGCAATCCCTCAGGGGATACAATATTGCGCCCAACACAGAGTGGGAAGTGGTTAGTGGTCTTTTGTGATGAGATTAATCTGCCACAAGCTGATAAGTATGGCACCCAACGTGTAATTTCGTTCATTCGACAGCTTGTGGAACAAAATGGGTTTTGGAGAACAGCAGATCACACATGGGTTACTTTGGAGCGAATACAATTTGTGGGGGCATGCAATCCTCCAACTGATGCAGGACGTGTTCCACTGACTCACCGGTTTTTACGTTTTGCACCCCTTTTGTTGGTGGACTTCCCTGCCGTTCCTTCTCTGATGCAAATTTATGGGACTTTCAATAGAGCACTTATGAAACTGCTGCCACCTCTTCGACAGCATGCTGAACCTCTCACTGCTGCAATGGTAGAATGCTACCAATCGTGCCAGAAGAGATTCACTCCTGATGTTCATGCACATTACATATATTCTCCACGTGAGCTCACACGTTGGGTGCGAGCAATGCACGAAGCCATAAAACCCATGGAATCCTGTACACTTGATGAACTGGTGAGACTGTGGTTGCATGAAGGATTACGATTGTTCCAAGACAGACTTGTAACTGAGGAGGAGCGCCAATGGGCTGACAAACTTATGGACGAAATGGCTGGCAAGCATTTCCCCAATGCTTCACCCACTGCAATTCAGAGGCCTGTTCTATTTAGTAACTGGCTATCAAAAAGTTACGTCAGTGTCACCTTGAATGATTTGCGGGAGTTCGTGAAAGCAAAATTGAAAGTGTTTTATGAGGAAGAACTTGAAGTGCAACTTGTTTTGTTTGCTGAAGTACTGGAACATATTCTTCGAATAGATAGGATTCTACATATGCCCCAGGGACACGCACTTCTCATTGGTGTTAGTGGTGGAGGAAAAACAGTTCTGTCCAAATTTGTTGCCTGGAAAAATGGAATGTCACTCTTCAGTATCAAAGTAAACAACAAGTACAAAGCGGAGGACTTTGACAACGACTTGCGATTAGTACTCAAACGTGCTGGATGTAAAGGGGAGGAAATATGCTTTGTTTTTGATGAATCCAACATCTTAGAGTCAAGCTTCCTTGAACGGATGAATACACTTCTAGCCAGTGGAGAAGTTTGCATTCCTTTCCTTTCAACTTTCTTATAAACTTAGGTTCCTGGGCTATTTGAAGGCGAAGAATGGCAAGGTCTTATTCACCAAATAAAAGAAGCATCCTCACGGAAAGGAAAAATTCTTGACACAGAAGATGACCTGTATAAATGGTTCATCCAACAGGCAAGTCCATAAACAACTTGGAAATCTTTAAAACTGTACAGGTAAGATTAAATTTGCATGTGATCTTCACCATGAACCCGGCTAGCCCAGAATTCCATAATCGTGCTGCAACTTCCCCTGCTCTTTATAACCGCTGTGTGATTGATTGGTTTGGTGATTGGTCCAGTCCCGCACTATTTCTTGTTGGTGCTGAATTCACTGAAAAATTGGATTTGGAAAATCCAAGTTATAAGCCTCCTGAATTTCTCCCCCAAAATATGCCTGTTCCCATGGCACAGCGTGCTCTCACTAACAGGTTTTGTTTACCAAAGAACCTATCCACTGTCAACTCATTATATCAAAGGGATGCAGTTGTTATGTCATTAGTTTATACACACCAATCTGTTGGCCTAGCGAACGAACGCTTGTTTAGACTGCAGGCATATTTTCTTTTTCCCGTTTCACACCTTGATTGAAGTTAAATGCACAAAAGGGACGCAGGAACTATGTCACTCCAAGACACTACCTGGATCTGATAAGCCATTTCGTACAA
The DNA here is from genome assembly GCA_020536535.1 of Pelomyxa schiedti. NCBI lineage: Eukaryota > Evosea > Pelobiontida > Pelomyxidae > Pelomyxa > Pelomyxa schiedti. Next base: position 67,943 of record JAHLWZ010000275.1, on the reverse strand, counting down.
ATTTCCAGCACAAAAAGAGCGGAGCTAGAGGAGCAACAATTGCACTTGAATGTTGGTTTACAGAAATTGGCTGATACAGCAAATCAAGTAGCACAGCTTCAGGTCTGGTACGGAGTGTACTTTTTAAATACTAAGTTTTGTAGGCTGCTTTGCGAGCAAGTGGAGTGGCCCTAGAACAAAAGGAGGTTGCTGCAAATGAGAAACTCAAACAGATGGTTGCTGACCAACAGGTAGCTATGTGCATGTTTTTGGTTTTCCCCACAGCCACAAAACAGATCGCGGAGCAAAAAAAGAAAGACTCTTTAATTTTACAAGGCAAGTTAGGAAAGCAAAGGGAAGAAATAAGAGTAAGGAGACTCCTCCTTGATTTCTTTTCACAAACCGGTTTTAGATTCAATCTGCCAAAGCTCATGCAGACCTGGACAAAGCAGAACCGGCTCTGATTTCTGCCAAAACTGCTGTCAAACAAATTAAACGCAAAGATCTTGAAGAAGTCAAAGCTATGGGAAAGTTGTGTACCAAGTCTTGATTGAACGTTAATATCATATCCAGTCCCCCAGCACTAGTTAGGATGACACTTGAATGTGTTGTGCTGGTGATCCAGGGCAAAAAAGTTGATTGGGCTACAATCAGGCGTATTATTACCGATACCAACTTCATCCCCACTGTGGTCAATTTTGATGCCAAAAAAATATCAGAGTTAGTGCACCTTGCTTCTTTCATAGTCTCACCCTCGAAAGAAACATCCGCCGTTTAGTGAAGCAGAATTATCTAGCAGTACCAGAATTCACTTTCGAGAAAGTAGACTACTCCAGCAAAGCTTGTGGGCCCCTCTGGAAATGGATTGATGCTCAAGTGAATTATGCCGATATTATAGACCGTGTGCAACCTCTCAAGGACGAAGTTGCCAAGTTGGAATCTGCTGCTAACGAGTTACAACAAACTGCTGACGATCTTGTGAAAACCATCAGTTTAGTACATACAACACTTATGTAAACTCACGTTCATCAGACTCTATTGAGCAAAGTATTGAGAAGTACAAACAGGAGTATGCCTTACTAATCAGTGAAAAACAAGTGATTAAAGCTGAAATTGACCGTGTAAAGTCTAAAGTTGATAGGTATACAGCCACCTAGACTACTTCTTTTAACAAATAGTCCAGATCAGTAAAACTTCTACATGACTTGTCTTCAGAGAGTCAAAGATGGGAAGAGCAAAGAACAACCTTCCAGCAGCACATGTCCACACTCATTGGTGATTGCGTGGTCTCTTCTGCGTTCCTCGCATACAGTGGGTTTTTTGACCAACATTTCAGGTTCTCCTTAACTTTTTTCACAATTCATTGATCAACTAATAGAGCTGAACTTCTTGCAAAGTGGATGACTTTCCTAGAAGCTATGGGAATTGGATTCAAGCAAGACCTTTCCATTGTCGATTTCTTGTCTACTGCTGTGAGAAATTAGTGAAATGTGACTTTTCCCTAAGCACATTTGTATAGGAGGAACGGATGGCATGGCAAGCAAATACTCTACCAGCCGACGATCTATGTGCTGCAAACGCAATCATGCTGAATGTAAAGAGAAAACCCAATCCCTTCTCAGCTCACAAAAACCTCAGCATTTCAACCGCTATCCTTTGGTGATTGACCCAAGTGGCCAGGCAGTGGAATTTTTGATGAATCAGTACAGAGAAAAGAAAATTGTAAAAACTAGGTAATGAGATTATTCCAGTTATTTGCACTAACATCAACAGTTTCTTGGATACAGCGTTCATGAAGAATCTCGAGAGTGCACTTCGCTTTGGGTACCCTCTTCTTGTTCAGGATGTTGAAAACCTTGACCCTGTTCTGAACCCTGTCCTCAATAAGGAAATACATAAAAAAGGAGGACGTATCTTAATCAGATTGGGTGATCAGGTTTGTTGTGATCTACCTTGGATATCACTCAAAGCCATTTAGGAGGTCGATTTCTCACCCAAATTCGTCATCTTCCTTTCCACAAGGGACCCAACAGCCAACTTCACTCCAGATTTATGTAGTAGGATCACATTTGTCAACTTCACGGTGACACCAGCTAGCTTGCAGAGTCAATGCTTGCACCATGTAACACATCTCTATTCTAAGAAGTCAATTCACGTTGGGGCAGATACTTGGCGCTGAGAAACCTGATATCCAACAAAAGATGGCTGAACTGATGAAACAACAAGGAGAATTTAAAGTTCGAATACGTAACTTAGAAAAGTCGTTACTGCAAGCCCTTGTGCAATCACAGGGCAATATTCTTGACGACGATAAAGTCATAGCCACACTAGAAACACTTAAGAAGGACTCAGCTGAAGTTGCAATTCAATATGCAGCTACAGAAGTTGTAATGAAACAAACTGAAGCAGTTTAGTTTTCTCTTCTCATCTTTTTCTTTGGTAAGGCTATCTAGATAAGCTCTGTTTATAGGCCCATGTCTATTGCCTGTGCTCGGATCTACTTTGCATTGGATCAGCTCTCTCAAATACACTTTTTATATCAATTTTCATTAAGATTCTTTTTGGGCATATTTCACAGGTACCGATAGGGGAAAAATTTGAGCTAACAACAAAATACAGTGTATTATCAAATACAGCCCAACTGAAAGGTGTTGAAGATCCTGAGAAAAGGATTCGAATTTTAGTTGATGACATTTTCCGTGTAGGTATTTGGTTACACGCATTTTCTCTAATGCATTTGTATAGTTGGTCTATCAAAGAGTATGCAGAACATTGCTCCATGATGCTCACGCAGCGTTTGGATTTAAATTGGCGCATCTCCGTCTCAAGGGGATGCCTGATGAACTGGATGATACCGAATTAGATTTCTTACTCAAAGGGGGAGACAGTCCCATTTCTGCAAGTCATTTGGTCTGTTTCACTTAATTACAACCATTCTTTGACATGACTATTCACCATTAGCCTCCACAACTTGCAACTATACTATCTGCTGCACAAATGAAACTCATCACAGAGCTCTCTCTGTTAAAGGCCTTCAAGCAATTACCAGAACACATTCTTTCGCACACTGAAGACTGGCAAGAATTTTTACGTAACACAATCCCTGATGCTCCTCCTGCATCCTGGGACAAAGAGCAAGCAAAAACAGCTAAATTCGAATGTAAACCTGCCTTATTCAACCTTTCACCTCATGACTCTATCAGCTCGTGTGAAACCAAAATTCTGGCACATGCTTATCTTCAAAACTTTGAGACCTGATAGGTTACTTTCCAGTACCACGAAATTTATTTCTGCTGTTTTTGGAGATGCCTTTGTTCAAGGAGGCGAACACTATGACTTTGGGGCAGTGATTCAGGTATTCCTTATTCCTTATTTTCAATACTCACCCGTAATCAGACACAGAGCACCAACACATCACCAATAATGCTCTGCTGTGCTCCTGGATATGATGCGAGTGGACGAGTAGACACCTTAGCAGGATCATTAAACAAACAGTTTCTCCCATCTCCTTTTTTTTACTTCTCCTCACTACCTTAGACTGAACCGTCTTGCAATTGGCTCACCTGAGGGGTTCGCTTTAGCTGAGGAGGCAATTTCTTTGGCAAGCAAACAGGGTTCTTGGGTCATGCTCAAAGTACGATAACTGGCTTTTTCATTCCTCTGTGATAACATGCCATTCAGAACATCCACTTGGCACCCCAGTGGCTTTTACAGCTAGAGAAAAAATTACATGCTCTTGCTCCCCACCCCAACTTTAGGTATGTTTACGATTTCCACATATTCCCTAACCTTATAAAGACTCTTTATGACATCCGAAATCCATCCAAAATTACCTCCTAACTTGTTACGAATGTCACATATATTCACTTTTGAGCCCCCTCCTGGCATAAAAGCCAACATGCAGGTCCGTCCTTCTCGTTCTTCCACAGTTATTTATGGTTGTAGCATGTTATATCCTCAATTGACACTGCTCGAATGGACAAAGTACCCCAGGAACGCTCCCGGCTGTACATGCTTCTTTGCTGGTTTCATTCAGTTGTACAAGAAAGACTTAGGTTTTTCATCTTCCGAATAAAATTTTTATTTAGTTCTCCAGGTATGTGCCTGAAGGGTGGACCAAGACATTCGAATTCAGTGAGACTGATCACAAATGTGCAATGGATACAATTGATTACTGGATAAATCTAGCTGCACAAGGCAAGTCATCTGTGCCTCCCACACAAGTTCCGTGGGTAGCTTTGCGGTATCCTCACCCAGAATAGTTACCGTTCCTTCTCACAGGTTTTCTTAAAAAAACCAAACAGAACTTTACTGGCACAGACAATTTATGGTGGTAGAATTGATAACATTTTCGATCAAAGAATTTTGCAATCTCTATTGGAGAAAGTTTTCTTACCGGATAGTTTGGGAATTAACTTTGCACTTGCTCCAACACAAGATGGAAATGTGGTAATGCCAAGCAGTACCCAACGTGCTCAATGGTATTTCGACTTTCGTACTCTTTCATACTCACTGAAAAAAAAAGTCTTGAGTGGGTAGAAACAGTGGCTTTCAAAGAGTCCCCTATGCTGCTTGGCCTGCCAGATAATGCAGAATTACTTCTGCTTACAACTCAAGGCAGTAGAATGTTGCGTCAGGTGCACCGCATGCAAAGTACGGATGAGGGGGATATTGCCTCTGAAGCTCAACCAACAGACCAAGGACAAGGCACTCCTTTTACCTCTTTTTTTTTAAGGAACTTATCAAAATATTAGCAGAGAAAGACTCGGGTATCCCTGCATGGATGAGGTCTCTATGCAAGGATGTTGAATCATGGATGAAACTTCTACCTCAGGTACTCCAACCCCAACCAAAGTGAAATGATCTCACCCCCACAAAAGTCTCAACTTAATATTACTCCTGCTGCGGAGAAGTCCAGTGACCCTCTTGTGCGTTGCCTTGTTCGTGAAATGAAAACTGGTGCCCGCCTTCTATCCAAAGTATCTCACAACTTTCAAGCTACTTCCCATCAACATCTGTTTAGGTAAAAAAAGATCTTATTATGGTGGTTCAAGTTGTGCATGGCAAGGAAAAGCATACCAACTATTCACGAACGCTCATGGACGAGCTAGTAAAAGGTTGTAGGGTTGTTACTTTTTGTGTGACCTCACCTTATGCATAGGGCTTATACCAAGGGAGTGGCGGAAATATTCATTGCCCGAGTCAGTCACTCTGACAGCATACTTCCGTGACTTCTCCCAACGTATCAACCAGCTTGAAAAACTAGGGACCCAGTGGAATGTCTGTGCTCCACCAAATGGAGGAAATACCACAGCTCAGCCAGGATGTTCTGGAGTTCAAGAGGTCTGGCTAGGGGGAATGTTTTTACCAGAGGCATTCATCACAGCCACCAGGCAAGCCGCAGCCAGAGCACACTCGTGGTCTCTGGAAACTCTTATTTTGGAAGCCTCATCACTTTCCACTTCAAGTGAGGCTTCCACCGAGCTCACCCCAATAACTGCAGCCCAGCGTGAGGGATTCTTCATAACAGGTAAACACTCACACAACAACCACCACAACCTCTAACCTCTGGCCAACCTAGGTATTACCCTGGAAGGCGCTACCGTTGTAAATAATGAACTCACCATGACCACTGAAGTTCACGTTTCCCTTGCACCAGTGCACCTCACCTGGAAGCCCAAGGCACCCTCAACACCAACACCAGCTCCAGCACCAACCACAGCACCGGCACCGGCAACTGCACCGACAAGTTCAGCCCCACCCACTCCACTACTTACATTACCCGTTTATCTCACCGAAACCCGGGCTGATGTCCTATTCACCATTGATGCCAGAACTCCTAGTATTCCACCTTCTGTATGGATACAACGTGGTGTGGCACTTTGCTGCTGGCGACCGTGAGAACAGACTTCCTCTGGAAATTGGGGAAAGGCTTTTTTTGTGTAAAGGAAATAGGACCCATAGAACAAAAACAACCAGAGTTGTTTTTTGAAAAAAAATTATTTGCATCAAAACAATTATACAGGAGATTAGGAGGAAGGGGTGCTTGCGGGAGACAAAGAAATGATTGTTTGGGGGCCTGTTATTCCAGCTTCTAGGAGGCTTGTTTTTTGCTCATATTCTGGGGAATCATCAAATACTTTCCTGCCTAGAGAGCTGGTCATGTTGGTCATGGATAGTTTATAGGCCGGTTGTGCAGGCGCTTTTCTGTTTCCATTGTGAGTGGAAATTTGGGTGTTGGTAGTTAGGTTGATACTCAGCAACAAACGCTCTCATATCAGCTAAAGTGCTGGATGACTTAAATGTGTGGACAAGAGATAAATCAGTCCCTGCAAGCAACCTGAACTTCACTGTAATCGAGTCTATTGGTGGAAGTTGCTCTGGTATCTTTGGCTGCTGTATGGGGGAACTTGCTTGTACTTGCCCAGGCACCTGTGGTAATGGAGATGTTGGTAGTGGTGGGGACCTTTCGTTCGGTTGTTCTGTTTGTTTCTGTGGTTGTAATTGTGGTTGTGGTTGTGGTTGCGGTTGCGGTTGCAATTGTGGTTGAATCTGGGGCTGAGGGTGTGACTTGGGCTGCTGGGTGGGTGTTTGTACAGGTTGTGGGGCAACCTCTGGCTTCAGTGGCTGCATGACTTGGGGCTGAAGAACTTCCACCTGGGGGGGAGCTTGGGGTTGCAGTGTAAACGAGCGCTTATTGTTGCTATTGGGAAATAGGGACAAAAATAAATTCTCAGGGGGATCGCCATTGTCAAATCTGCACTTAAATCACTTCCTTTGGTAGTGAAAACGTCGGACAGTACTTGTAAAGATCAATAAGGTCTTCACCAGTAAAAGGAGCGAAATTAGACTGAGAGACAGGTTTATATGTGGGAGCAGGTTCAACAGGCTGCTTTGATAGCCATACTGCCTTGTGGGACATGGAAGGGGAGGAGGTGACAATTTATTCTTTGCTTTTACTTGTAATCTCGTAATCAATAAACTTATCTTAATATTGGGGAATTTGAAGCTTTTACCTGCATAAGCTTCCTCTGGGTCTAGGGTTGCACCAACAGTAAGCTCTGGATCAAGTCCGGCAAGTTGAATTAGCCATATGCCATATTGGATGACCTGCAACACTGTTAGCAGTAGAAAATGCAGGGAAGACATGTGGGTACCAGGGTGTTAAAATTATGGCTGTCAGGTGTGAGACCAGCCTTGAACAGAAACGCTTGTGCAGTGTCATAGGGATTGTCTAGAGGCTGTGAGATTTCATCGTGAAAGCGTTACAAGAACCATCTATATTGAACCCCAAAAACAACTTCTTGGTGCTTATGTGTGGATCCTTGATCTGTTTTACAATATCATATTCTTCGAACTCCATCCACTGCTTGAAGCCCTCTGGACCCCGAGAAGGCGTTGGCCTAAAAATTCGGGCTCAGTACAAACAAAATAACGCCAACAGCTACAGCTAGAGGGAATGAGAGAGAGGAAAACACAAACACAACAGAAATACAATTGAGTCGCGTTCTGCAGGAACACCAGAGGGGACGTGGTAAGGTATCGCACAGAGGCAATCTGCTCGAGCACCGGGATCAGCTCCTCCCGCTGCTCCGGGCTCATCCCCCCCAGCACCATCTGCAGCAGGTTCCCCCCCTGCGCCCCCAGCACCGCCGCGGCAGCCCCCCCGACGCCACCACCGAGGGCGGCGGCGGCGCCGCTCCCTCCCACGGCCGCCCCCATGCTGATTCTGGGCCGCCCGCTGGCGCTTTCCATCACGGCGGCGGAGGAGGAGGCGGGAGGGGCGGAGGCAGTCCCTGCCCCGGCCCCGGCCCCGGCGGCCATGTCCATGATTGCTCGCATCCGGCCCTGCTGCTGGAACATGCTCCTCAGCAGCTCGGCGTCCACCTCGCTCACCTCCCCGTCGCCGTCGCCGTCGTCGTCCTCGGCCAGGCCCCCCCCCGCCTCGGCCCCCTCCCTTGGTATCGACACCACCAGGAACCTGCGGCCCCCGCCTTCTTCGATCTCAGTCACAGTCCCCTGCGCTGCGCTCTCATTCTGTTCACTTCCTAGGCATTGTCGTTGTTGCTGCTGCTGTTGATGGGACCTCTGGTGGTGGCGGTTGTTGTTGTTGTTGTTCATCAAGGCCCGCCTGGCCCACGTGTCCTCGATCTCGTTGTCCTCGTAGTCATCTGGTTGGGTCTCGTCGGTCAATCTCGCCTTGTTCTCGTCGTCCTCTTCGACGACCTCGGGCGCTACTTTGGCGGCACTGTCTCTCCTCCCATGATCGTTGAAGGCGGTGTATCCCCCGTCGCGGTCGTCGTCGTCGTCTTCGCCTGGGTAGAACAGAGACCTCCCCGGCGCACGGTTTCGGTGCCGCAGTTGCTGCTGCTGCGTCACGTCTTGGGCTGGCCTGCTTGCAGATTCACCCGGACGAGGCTGGCTGCTCAGCATTGGAGGCGCGGTCCTGTGCTCTCCAGTCCCTTGTTGGCCCTCGTCGCTGTCGTCTTCGTCACTTTCCGCGTCGTAGTATCCCCACATCGACTTGGTGGCTTTCGCTTTTTCAACCAACAAAAAGTAGTCAAAAAAAAACCGAGTTGATGTTTGATGAAACGCTTTCTCAACTCGACTGGGAATCAGAGGGGACGTGATACGAGAGTTCTCGAGTGGTGTCCAATTATATGGTTTTTGGTTTGTTCCTTGTCAACATTCTCAGTCCCACAAGTTCGATTGTGCTCTCTTTTTCCCCCTGTTTTTTTTTTTGGTTGGGTGTTTGAAATGCAATGATCAGATATTCATAAGTTGTTGACGGGATGGGGTGATGTGACTTCCTTGAAGTACACAATTGCTCCAGCTTCAGTCACAACCCCTGACAGGTAGATCCTTATGATGATTATGAGAGTGCATATGAGCTCTATTGTTTTTAGCCAGGTACAAGTAACAAAAAAAATTTTGGTTGCTGTTCTGTGTAACCATCATTCTTGGGTGGCTCACAGTCATTGAACTCAACTCACCCTTATTGCCCAACAAATTCCTGAGGAATTTGGATTCACTCCCAAGGTTAAACATGTTAGGCGGCAGCCCTGGCGCTATTCTTAAGTTTAACCGTTGGCACACTGTGGTGCAGGGATTATGGGAGTTACGTGGCAGCACCACGTAACTCTGAGGCTTCCATCACTTTCCCAAAAATCCGAAGGTGCACCGTGATCTCGTAATTTCTTTCACGAGGAGTTTTGGGGTTTTTCCATTGTGAGTTGAACTCCCCAAGGTTCCCTTCATCAGCCATCCTTGAACACGTTTCAAAAGAAAAACAATTTTCAAATTCAAAATACCGTTTGGTTCATCATCACACATGGCGGGTTGGGCAGGGCCTCGATCTTCCTTGTTGATGGGCGTTTTCTCTTGTTCGTTGGTCATTGTGCTTATGATGGCTCCGATGCTGGCTGAGTCCCAGGAGACTGTGCCTGATGCCCAGGCTGGGAGTAACAAGACTGAGTGCGAAAAGGCTGTAAGGGGAATGCTGCTGGGCACGACCCCAGAGGGACTGGAAATGATCTCGCACAGTGGGAGGCGAGTAAACGATTATGGGTCATACAGTGATTGTATGTTACACTCTTAACCTCACAACACAATCTTTCTATTGTGAGTAAAGAATTGACCCAGTGACTGCAGGGGTTTTTTTTTTCTTTTCTTTTTTCTTTTATTTTTTCTTACTTCAGGTAATAGGTATTTCTCTGGACTTGGCACATTATTGTGTGGTCAAATTCCACTTGCTGATTGTAGCAACAAATGACACAACTAATGCCACTGGGATTCCTCGTTCGTGGGGTCTGTGCCTGCCTATCAACTGCACAAACAAGGATATCCCAGACGTTTTCCCCACAATCGCTACCAAAATGGACCCGTATGTTGAGAACAGGATTGCTGACCCAGTTGGCCACTTCAGTGATGAAAATGAATGGGGAGGTTGGACTACAGGTGCCGAGGCCACGCTTGCTTTGCTTTGTTCTTTTGTGCTTATTGCAATTTGTTGGTATGTTTTCAATTCCAGTACTCCCCACTGAGTCACAGAGTCCTCAGTACCTTTGTTACAAAAATCTATGACCATGTTGAAGCTAATGCCAAGACCGATTTTAGAGATGAACCCTTCGAACAGTACACTGACCCAGAGAAAGTCCCACTACATGGAATTCAATCTGCGTATGAAGTCTGTCCAAGGAACTTTAACTTAATTGTTTAGGCCTCCACGTAACATGGGTCCAAAACCTATGTGGTACCAGATTTTAAGCTGCTTTTCTCTTGCACGAACATGTAATTCACTCTTCAGAGTGGAATCTCGCTCTGAAGATTTCATTGGAGAACTTGATGCAATTAGGTTCTTCAGCATGTGTTGGTAAGAAATTATTCAGGCATGTGTTGGGACATTCATAATTTGTAGGGTGGTTTTGGGGCACACACTAATGTTTGGGCTTGGAGGAGGATTTGAAAATGGGCTTTATGTGCTGAGAAACGTGTATTTTACTTGAATTGGGTTGATTGTTCCTGAAAATTGTTTAGGCTTCCTCGGTGGACCTTTATGGTTGTTTGGGGATCTGAATTTGCAGTGGACACTTTTTTCTTTAGTAACCTGCCTCTTTGTCGCCTCTACTTTAAATGCCTTTAAGTGAGTGGACTAGTGGTTGCATGGAAGCTGTACCCTTGCTTACAAAAACGTCCTACTGTTCTGTCTGGAGGTAATCCTTTTCACTCTGATTTCGTGCTAACTCAGCACCAGTTATGTTTGTGGTTTTACGGTATATACGCCTCACTGCTTTACTGGGAGTTGTTATTTTGCTGGAACTTTATGTATTACCTTTGGTTATCGAAGGCCCCTTGGCTTTTAGGTTGTATTGCCTTCATTAACAACCAACTTACAGCTGTAGCTATATCCCAGAAAATGACCAGTGTAGAAAATACTGGTGGGTTACACTTTTGTATATTCAGAACGTGTACCCTAGCCCCAATAACTCTTCTGGTTGTGTAGCAGTGTCCTGGTACCAACCCAACTTTTCTAATGTTTACTAAGCAACCTCCAGGTATTTAGCAAATGATATGCAGTTCTATCTTATTTTAGCACCTATTGTTATTAGTGTTGTTGCGTGGTCCCCTAAGGTATCTGTGTTCCACCCAACGATCATTTATTACATGAAATTATAGATTGGATGGCCCTGGATGATTATTGTTTGGGCATCCAGTGTGATAACTGCAGGCTCGATTGTTGGTGCAAATGATATCACTGTAACATCAAATACATCTGGAATCAACACTTATTCAGGTGAGTTTCTTCCCTGAAACCCTCTCACACTCAGATTAGCTCCGTGGATGAGATGGCAGCCATATGTACTGGGAATGATGCTTGCAATAGGTTTTAAGCAACTTGAAAAGTACAAGCGACTTGTAAGCATGGTCCTAACTTTTTTGTTGTGACACTTTGCTTCAGATTACGCTGAAGATGACATGGTGGATGGCAGGCTTATCGTTTGCATGCGGCACTACCCTACTATTACTTATAATATTTGTATCTTACCCAGAGCGACAAGATGAGTACGTTTTTTCCTGCTCTTTTCTTCTAGGATAAAATTTCCTTACTTCAGAACTTGGAATCAAGCCCAAAATATAATCTGGTTTGCCTTGAACCGCACAGGGTGGACTCTTGGCCTTGTCTTCCTTCTCATTCCATGCTACTATGGTCACGGTGGAATGTTGAGGTACTGTTCCTCTACTGAATTTTTTATTTTTAAACCGCGGAAAAAAAAAAACCTAGTGGGTTGCTAGCACACACTTTCTTCCAGCCATTATCTAGGCTCACCTACGGAATCTACTTGACCCACACCTTGTGGATAACATATGAAGCATACAGCCGGTGGTGGCCCTATCTGTACAGCGATGTGATTGTGGTAACATCCTTCCTATCGACTTTGGTGATAGGCGGGCTTTTCTCTACCACTTCCTGGATAATTCTGGAGAAACCAGTTGGTAACCTTCTTGCACTACTGACAGGTGTTCTACAGCCAAGTCCCAAGAAAAAAGCCTAGATTACCTTCACTAGACAACCACCACAAATTCAAAACCACCAAACCTTCAGTTGTGTGTTGCCTTTTCGTTCTATCTAATAATCTTTTCCCCCCCTTTGGACTGTCAATTTTTCGTCGCTGTTGCCGAGTGCATAACGCCGATCGATCTACCACACAGTTTCGGTGAAGGAGCCTAAACTGAGAGAAAAAAACGTCGCGATCTGGATCCCCCGCCCCTTTTTTTCACTGTTTTATGGTGGCTGCCTTGGTTTTTGCGTCTTCCCCAAATTAGCGGATCAAAAGGGAAAAACGCAAAGCAAAACACAAAATCAAAAACAACAAAAAATATCGAATCTCCTTTTCGACGTCGTGTCGTTAACCGCATCACCGTAACACAACACACCAACGACTCACAGTGCCTACGATACTGTGACACCTTTTTATTCGTAAAACCACCTTTTTTTTTCCCCCCTCAAACACGTAAACGCGTGCGGCATCATCTTCATCAACAAGCAGTACCAAGATCTAGAACAATCCATTTTGTCACAAGTTATCCAGACACACCACTGTATAAAAGCCAACAAAACAACACATAACACAAAAGCAAACCGCAAGTACAAACAAAACACCACACTCGACACAAAACGCCAATTTTGTCCCCATGGACATCGCCAAGAAGACCTTGCGTGGCATTGATAAATACTTTGGAATTTCGAACGCCACAAGCGGCACACAAGCATCTCCTGTAAATAGCTTCAGGCCTTACCTTTACTTATTACTTATTTCTTTTCATGTAGTGGGCAGTTGATGCTTATGGAAATATAGTGGATATTGGAGCTGCTCCCTCTGGTATGGCTGGATTGTTTCCTCCTCCTCCACCTGATGAGGAAACGGCATTTCCTGATTGGGATTCTCTGGCTGCGTCGGTGCCCAAGGCTGGTATTGTTCAATCTGTTTGCTTGAGGAACCAAATGTTAAACAGAATCCGATAAGGGCAAAGACAAAGATCCGGTAATTGGATTAGGAGATTGGCATCCACCAGGGGCTGATGAGGACGACGATACACTTCCCCCATTTGCAGGCAAACGTGACAATTCGTGGATGTTACCTTCTCATTCTTTCCAGGTGCCATCAAAATGGATAACTTGCGTGCTGTGCAACCTGAGCCAACTGTAACTCCAATAAGCGAATTTAAAAATAGAGGAAAAGGCAGGGGAAGGGGCAGGCACCCTCAGAACGATGTACATAATAAGCGTCACACCATTCGCCCGCCTCCCAAGAAGTCAGGTGCCCAGTCAGGACATGGACACAAGTCATCTGGGGAGCCGGCTCCAAGTTCCGATGGGAAAAAGCACCATCATCACCACCACCACCACAAAAAGGATGATGATGAAGAGTTAGATGACGATATGCGAAACTACACTCTGATCATTCCGCCCCAGCACAAGCCCTTCTTCACCCTTCTCACCACTGCAGTGATGCTAATTTTGTATGTTTGGGAATTGGTGACTGGATCTGCTGCATGGAGTTGGAAGAATCCTTGGCTTTGGGGAAGTGTCACTGTGGCGGGGGTATTTGTCTTTATCTAAGATCATTACTCGCCATTCAAACTAAGCGTACTTCTAGCTTATTGACTGTGGTGGTAAATCTGCAAAACTTATTCTATGGGGTGAATGGTGGCGCTTTATCACCCCGATTTATCTTCATGTATCTATCATCCACATTGCAATGAATATGTTCACACAGGTCCTTTCTTTCCTCTTTTTCCTCTTAGACTCAGGAAAACAGATCAGGCTAGGCTTAGCCCTGGAGAGGACCTACGGTGCTTCTAGAGTGGCCCCTATATATATATTAAGTGGTATCATGGGGAATATCGTTTCTACTATTTTCCTTCCAACACAAACCCAAGTATGGAATCTTTAATATTCTCTTTTCTCCTCACGTTGCCCAAGGCTGGAGCCTCTGGTGCTATTTTTGGCTTGAATGGCGTTCTTTTTGTGGACCTTATTCAAAACTGGAAGCTTGTGGAGGGACCACTGAAGAATTTTATTTGTTTGGTGCGGCGTTTCAACTTCGGTTGTAAACTAATCTTCCCGAAGGTGATTTCCAGTTTGTTTTCACTGGTTCTGGGGATTCTTCCTGGTTTGAGTCCACTTGCTACTTTTAATCACTAATTCACATCTTCAGGGATAGACAATTTTTGCCATATCGGGGGCTTTGTTATGGGTATTGTAAGTGCACTCGTGTTCTTGCCATCAATTGTACCATCTACAAGCAAGTGCCCAAAAATGGTAATTGGCCTTCTTCCTACCTTCATTATGCTTGACGGTCCCTTTATCAACTTTTTCCAGAGTCGAATCCTCACCATCATTATTGTGACGCCAATCATGCTTGGACTGTTGGCGGTTGGGTTCACCATCATTTACCTGGAAATCGACATTTCCTGTGATGTCTGTCAGTACATAGACTGCATTGAGAAGTGGTTTGGGGCCTGGTGTGGTTTCCCTACTGACACCAACTCAACATCCAGCAGTGTGAGTGCCTAGTACACCACAAACCTTTTTTTTTTTGTCGTTGCCTTGCCCACTATAACCTAAATGAAGTGTAATCAAAGTGCATTCCTCCTCTCACTGGGGAATAAAACAGAAACTCTTTGGCTTATTTGTTCAACAATAACTTATTTTTACTCGTTTCACGAATTAGCTTTGTCTATGTTCATTTGGTTTCTCCAGGAGAGCTTCTTTGTTAAAGGTAAGGTCTTCAATTATGAGGACGACGAAGGTGTGGTTGTTTCTGTTGGTGGTTGTTGGGTGGTGACGACCCGTCGGTAGATGTTGAAGACCCCAATCTCGGGGGCGTTCCTAAACAGCCAGATAGGAAGTTAGTTGGACTTGGAACTGGTGTAAGTTACTGCACACCACACGGGATCGAGTTCTTCATTGGGAACCTGAATGGAGAAGTTAGGGTTATTTTGATAGGAAAGTAAAGGGAGAGTTACCTTGTGGAAACTGAAATCCTCGACAATCTCTTTGAAGAAGTTTACATCTTTAACGTTCCTCCTCTCGTTGCTCAGAATGATGCGCGTATCTGGAGTGCAAATATCGCGAAGGGTTTTTATAAGAGCCTACTTGAGTGTCGGTACCAGGTTCGGGGTGATTCTAGATTGATTACTTGATAGTCGTAACATGAGGTACTGATTACGTCAGATGCAACTACAATGTCAAACTGTCCAGCCATAGCGTGATTATCTTCCCCCCTGTGTCGGTTTATATGTTTTGAAGTCACATATCTCCGCAAACCAGGTTAGAGGCGAGACAGTGACTCTCGGTGCTCTATTTCTTGCCACATTTCGTTGAATTAAAGGTAACATATGAGGCATATCCGTTATTGTAACCACAGCGCCTGCACGAGTCAAAAACAAGAACCAAATTGAAAAGAAAGTACCCAGACGGGCAAGAATGATTCCCACAAGGCCAGTACCAGCTCCCAGTTCTAAAACTCTTTTCCTCTGGAAGAAACCTATTGAGAGTTATAAAAATAAAATAAAGGGTTATGATATATTTATAGGGTCTACTTCACCTGCGCCGCACCACAAGGCACAACGAGGGGGGGGGGGGGATATTACAACTTTCCGAGCAATATACCAGGAGGAAATTCCGACGTGCACTCAAAGTACTTGCACAAAACCAAGGCGGCATCCCACACCGTAGCCCCTAGTTCCCCGCTAAAGTCCTGCTCAATCTCCACATCCATCCCAAACGATTCGACACACCGCACGTGCGGGTCCATCTTCCGAATCGGTTTTTTTTTCCCTTTTTTTTGGCCCCCTGTGTGAGTGCCGACGCAACGAAACTCGCGAAAAAATGGCAGCTTCATATCCCAACTTGGCGGGTACCACGACTACGGGCACTGTTGCCAGGGCTAACACTTGCACCGTCTGTGGCTCTTCTTCTTCTACAAAAAAAAAAATGCGTTGTGTTATGGGCGTCTAACTTGTGAGTTGATGGACTAAGGCGTTTGGGTGTCACATTTGCGGAGGTGTTCTTGTTGAACCCGTCACGTTCCCTGTGTGCTTCCACAGTGTGTGTCTCGCTTGTGCTCAGAGAAAGTTCTCTGCTGACCCTTCTCTGTCGGTATGTTTGGGATGGGAATGCGTCGTTGTGCTTGTTTTAGGCCTGTCACCTTTCTCTTCTCCACGGAACCATTTATCACTAAAGCAAGCAAAGGAGATAGAATGTGGATTTGGATGCGGAACGGCACTCACGTCTGCTTCACTGGCTGTGAACGTGGACCTGAGATCCGTTATTCGTGGTGCAAACCTATTGGAAGAACACACAACGAGTTCCAACACTGTGAACCTGTGTAGTTTGTGTCGGGAGAAATCCTCATCATTCAAGTGTGAAACTTGTGGAATGGTGCGTCTGTCATCTCTGGTGATATTGAGTTTCTTCTTTCGAACTTATACACCTCAATCAAGCTCTGTGCGAAACACTCAAAACAAATGCACGAAATTCCAGCGCTCAAGGGACATGTGGTTGTTGGCTTGGGGATCAGCCCCGTGGTTCCTGGAAAGCAATATTCACCAAAATACTGCCGCATTCACAGGAAAGAAAAGCGGGGCCTATTTTGCAAACAGTGCAATGAACTCATCTGTGACAAGTGTTTCATCATTGGTGCTGTATGTACCTCCTCTCTTCCTCTGCTATCTTTCTGGAAGATTCACATGAGAACTCACCTGAATATTTTTTTACAAATAGCACATACAACACGAGTGCGTTGATCTTGATGAAGGGAGGAAATTACTTGTTCCACAACTAAGTTCTAAAAATGTTTCTCTGTTGCAGTGTGTAGATGAATTGATGGTCTGCTATTTTCCATCTAATTGGCAACTCACATTTTTTCCCAGGCTTTCAGGTCGAGGCTTGAAAAAATCAAAGGGGAAACAGAAATGGAAAAAAGAAACCAATGCGCCTCTATCAAAGAAACAGTTTGTCATACCCGTTCTTTGTTTCCGGTTACCATTCTTATTCTTGCCCTCAAGATAAGTGAAATGCACAAGTTGCTGGAACTAAAGGAAAATCAGCTGTGCGAGCTTGTTGAAAGAAAGCAAAACATGAAAGAGTGCAGACTTGAGGCGCAAATTCAATCTGTTGACTTACGACTTTCATCAGTCAAGTGTGGGGTAGAGACTTTTCTTAGACTTCTTTTTTTTCCCACTAGATTCCAGATTTCATGTGCCGAGATGTCCACACAAAGGTTGAACGAAGAAGATCCATTTGGATTTATGAATTTTGGAGTTGTTGCCATTCATGCAGCCAGCTTGGCAACACAATTCGCAAGTGGGAGCATGGTGTTTCCAGGTGCATCCCAACTTGATGAACTATCACTCGACTGCAGCCACCTTTCCACTGTAATAAGGGACTTGCAGCTTTTTCCTCCAGGTTCTTTATCCCCGACACACAGAACCATAGTGCACCCATCACTCATTCCAAAAAATACATGACAGTTGATGCAACACAAAGCAAGATTGAGAGAGCAGAGATGGGGCCAGTATACCTCTCCAAAGAGCCGATCGTTGTTGCAGCAATCCAACTGTGTGGCAAAACAGGGAAACCCTCCGGGTGCAAGTCGGCACTTACTTGTTCTTGCATGGTCCTCTTCCTCCTTTTCTTTGCCATCCATCCACAAAGCTACTACTTTAGGGACCAGGGAAGGATGGAATGGCAACCGAAATTTTCATAGAAGAGAGGGTGGAGGAGGGACCAGGACACCTTGTAGTGAGAATGTCTCCGTGCCCAACTGGAGATCACACACTCACAGTCAAAGTCAACAACAACAACATCGTTGGCTCTCCTCTCATCATTTCTGTTGTTGAAATGTGTGTTCCTTCCCAAAAGCACACCAACATAACAGCGTTATTGACGTAGAGTCTCACGCTATTTACAGAGCATTCCCAGGAAGCAAGATACTCACGACACGTGAGCTTGACAACAAACTTCATGATATGGTTGTTTGTGGAGAGGGCGCCATGGGGCGCACGATGGCAAACAGAAAGTGGCGGCTGCTGTGGCGTGGATCAGACCATGGTTTCGCTGCTGCCAAGTTCCACCAACTGTGCGACTGCATGACGCCAACACTGTCCATTGTCAGAACAACAGACAACTGTATGGGTTTTTTTTTATCCTCCTGGCTCAAAGCACACAGATGTATTTGGAGGATACACACACCTTCAGTTTGACAGTAAAAGTGTCTGGAAAGGAGGGTGTGGAGGACGCACATTTGTGTACAGCCTAGTGCGTGGCGGAACCACAACAGGCAGAATCCTAAGGTGCAAGGACCACCTTCACTGCATTTATTGTCTCTCCTCAAGCGGACCCTGCTACATTGGTGGTGTAAGCTTGTACATATGTGACAACTGCAACATGCAACCACACTGCTACTCAACCCTGTCCGAACCCTACGTCGAGGCACCACCCCACAACCCCCCAAATGAATACCTTGCTGGCACAACCAACTCGTGGATGGTAGCTGAAATCGAAGTATGGACTCCTTGCTGAGGGTTTGTTTTCTGCCAGAAAACTTGAGTTCACCGCAAGGGCTGTCCCAACTTGGTTGGTTCCCAAGCTGTCAAAGTGGTGCTGGTGCCTAAGCTAAAATATGGAATGATTTCCTTCTTGTATTAACCAAGTAAAAGAGCTTCCCGGACTGCCTGGAGGCTAGCCATTCCCCAAAAAAAAAAAAAAACAGTTCTGATCAGACGCACGCAGGGGAATGGCGTCAACGGGCGCAAGCAGGCGCCGTCTGAGCGTTGCGGTCGGCAATAGCACGGCAACCACATCGTCAGATCTAACCACAACAGCGGCGGCACCCCCTCGTAGTCACGGCACCGGATCTGGTGGTGTAGGTGTTAATGGCGGCGGCGGTGGTTCCGGTGTCGTTGTTGTGGCACCTGGTGCTGCATCTTCGTCGTCACGTGGGAGGTTGGGGGTTGCTGCTCCTGTGGGCATCACTACCACTCCCTCTTCTTCTATAATTCCGTTACCAAGTGCGTTTTTTCTTTTTTTGGGTAGATTTTATGGGTTATATCTTTTCTCCTCCTTTGGCCCTTTTGGCGTGGAAGAAACCAGTTCGTTCTTTTGTAATAGTTAACATAAGTTACTCCGCCTCGTGAGCACTCAAAGTCCCACCTTGGCCCACCACAGTATGGAATCCCAATGTTCTATTTCCCAAATGAATTTCCCTGTAGGGCACCCGACACTCCTCGCTCGTTAAGCAATGCACAGCTGGCAGACCTGTACTCTCACTGTATAAAGCTTGTCACTCAGGATGTATGTATTGCCCACGTGTATTGTGGCTAATTTATTGAAAAATAACAACTTTTTACAGAAAGTAAATCAAAAAAATGCCTGGAATCTTGACTTGATTGATTACATGGATGCTGTCATTGATCGAGATCAAGATAACTTTCAGGTACTTCACTGCACCTCGGTCCATCCTTACAACTTCCCAGATGGCAAGTTGCACTCTTGATGCTGGTGTAAAAATATACTCTGCTCGTGTAGATAGCACATATACATCTGCGTACAAAATTCTTGGTGGTCTTTCAACAGGAAAAAATCAGCCAGGTTGGAAGTGCTAAACTTGGAGAGGTGCTAACTCCTACAACCAAGGTGAGGATGAAGAAGGTGGGGATAAGGAAGAAGAACCTGTAGATACTGAGGCTATTACTGCCAAGGACAAAGGGCCAGAAGATGTTGTTGATGCACCCAATCAAAATGAGGAAGCTGCCACCAAACCAAGGTCAAAGAAAAAAGAAAAGGTCTCTTCAGCTGTATCACAAAGTTAACTTACTAGTGCTTGATAATTCAGGCGAGTGCCTATACATCAACAATTGAAACAAACTTGGAAAGTCTCAATGCTAAGAAACTTGAGACCATTTTTGAAGTCGATCCACTTTTTCGTAAGACATCAGCTGCTTTCAATCTTGGTGGAGCAAGGTAAAAAAGGCTCGTTTCGCTTCACTTACTTAAAAAAGAGGTCTTTTATTAAACCACATAGCAAGTAGACACGGCCTAGAATTGATCCTAGACTCCGCTGATGCTGTAGCTGATAGTGTTGAATTATCTTTTATAGATGAGCCGATATCTGTTCCAGAATTCATAAGTCTGTGTATTGGAAGGTTTTTGTCTCCAACTTTCAAACACAGCATCTGGACGAGCCCTCCAAAAATCATTGAATAATGATATATGTCCGACGTTTAAAGATCTTACTGTTGGAAGCGACACTGGAAAACATCTGGATGATATTGTACCATCTAATTTCTTCTGTTGGTGCAAGTAATTGGAGACAGGACATAGCAGATGAGAAGTCAAATTCTCCCGATCAAAGCCCAGAGGAACCACCACCTCCTGACGATGACGACGATGTATTTCTACAATATTTACTCACCACAGTGATTTATTGAATAGAGGCCAGGCTTCTTTGATGCCCCTAGCCATGCTCCACAAGGTGATGAAGCTGAGGAAGTAGTGAGTGTATTCCACAATTCTTAGTGGCATTAACATCGCACAGAATGCACCACCACCTGTTGATTCAATAAAAGCATTGGAATTAGTAAGTGACTATCACTACTTTGATCCAAAGTGTGTACAAAACTGGGCAGGACCAGACCATTGGCAATTTTCTAAATCTGCAAAGCGTAAACAGCTGCTCGAATTTTCTTTTATGATAATCTGTGATTCAAGGACCCGCAAAACCACGATCAAAAGGATCTGAACCTACTGCTAAAAAAAGGCGGACCAAAAAACAGCAGTTCCTCAACTTCACAGATCCTTCTGATTTTGACCCTGCTGTAAGTCTTCTTCTTATCGAGGCTTGCATTTAAAAAAGAATGAAGGTAGCATTTGCTCCACCTGGTAAAACCCGCACAACACTCTCGGAGGCAGCATTAAGAAAGCTGTCGGAGACAGACACAACTCTTCCTGCTGATTGCCATTATGACACAAGCATGTTATCTCGTCTATTTACGAAACCAGATTGGCATTTTCAAGTTGTATGTGACCCCACATCAAACCAGTGTTAATTTCCTTGCCAAGGCCCGGAAGAGAATTCAGAATGACGAACTTTCCACTCCTGCAGTGGATGGAAATGGCCTTGATGAAGGTGACGAAGGCTGTGCCGATTTTGGAGCGGAACAACAGCCTCTTGCATTAAAACCAGATACAGATATTATGCCTCCAACCAATCCCGACGGTGTTGTTGATTGTGCAATACCCAAATCTCAACAGCAAGGCCTTCAATTGATCCCAAAACCCAAGTTACCAGAGCATATTTTACTGAACTATGCACGGTACCACAAACAAGTCGACGTTGTTGCCTTGAAGGAGAGCATCTGGCGCATTCTGTGTGATGATCCTCCAACAGTACTGTTCTTTAACTGCCGGTAACAGTATTAACATGTGCTAGGCTCCCAGTAGTAAAGGTAGGCATCACAGCCTGAAGATGGCCCCTGGCACCTCCAAAAGCCTCCATGCTGTAATAGAAAGACTCCAAGCTTACATGCCGGCTTCAGCATTGGCTGATGTGTCAGTTCCGTTCTGCTTTATTTGTGTGCTGCATCTATCCAACGAGAAGGTAGTTAGCTTCCTGTACAGTAATTCTCTTACTGTATGTAGAGTCTTCAGTTGCATGGCTCGCCAGACCTCTCAGACCTAACCATATCCTCCTGTTGATTTTGTTGCCTTTTTACAAAGCAAAGCAAAACAAAGGAATCCTTTTTTTTTTTACACTCTCATGTCCATCCCAACTGTATACACGGAGACAACTACATAATGTATCTAAGGAACTGCAGAGATTCGTTGCCAGGAAACAACAAAAAACCTCAGGAGTAACATTTTTATACAAAGGCATATACTAGTTTAAGTAGATGGTTCTATCTATGTGCAAGTCCATGTGCAATATCATTAAGAGTCTATTTGCAGTACCGTTAGTGTTTTCTTTGTGTGGTTAGAAGTTTTTACTTGACTCTTGGCGTTTAGTGACTTTGTTATCAATTTTTTGAACCTCTCGGCTGCAGCTACATTATCATCACCAACACAAAGTGCTTTTCTCAAATACTCCAGATCCGATTCCGTTTGTAGCTCAGGAATGCCGGTACTCAGCATCTAAAGATGTAGCAATTAGGATTTTGATTTTTAAGGGGTGCAATGCACACCAAACTAAATAATGTGATGAAAAGAGAAGTATCCGTTCGCAGGATATTGTATGCTCTGCCACAGAGTTCCTGACATGTGAGGTTGGGTGTCAGTGTAATGTGAATGAACGCGAAATAAACCTCGAACTGGTGGAAATCGCTTCCTTCCCTACCACCAAGTATGTATGCGTACTGTGGTGTGAATTTAAAGGGAGCACGTTCTCTTTTCACTCCAAATTTCGATTTCATCTGGCAACAGTGAGTGAAGGTTTTTTTTTTATGAAGGAGAAAGCCACATTGCCCAAAAAATGTCCGAAGTCAATATCTAGGAACTAGTTACAAAAAGTCATGTAAAAAACCGGGAAATTACGAAAAAATAAGCCGTTTTTGGTTATCATAACGTTATCTGCATGACGGTCACCAATGCCGAGTATGTATGTTGCAACACAGTATCCAGCACCTAGGAATAGATAAGGCCGTAACATGTTTAAACGTACCGCACATGAAAGCATAAAATTTATAACAGCAGACCCATACTCTAAATCTACAATACAGTTAGAATTAAGTGGAGCACTGCTCGTACCATTGGGATTATGCTCCCTTAACCACAGGGAGAGAGTATCATTCGACATTATTGCCACAGTTCCTCCGCGATCCTTACAAACAGTTGGCAACCACCTCATGTAACTGAGCAAACCCTATTTATAGCAGCATTTGTGGCAGCATTCAGAACAACCTCGATCATGCCAATGTTATCTCCAGTGGCAACGCATCGGTAGGGTTGAAGCCGCAAATCTAACCCACTGTTTTTCCACATTGAATCCATCAATCTGTACAATTTTTAGTGTGATCTTAAAACCATGCAATCATACCTCAACATCTATTAACCAATTAATAACAGGTACGGAGGGTAAATGGATAAGAGGAATTGTAAGAGACCTGTAGTGTAAGAATATCTTGCCTCAAGTCATCACCCGTTTTGAAGATCACTAAAATTGGGGGTGCTGTCTGTTCACTATTTCGAAAAACCAGCCAAAGTGGGACCTTGGTTATTTTCAGACTCTGCTTTGAGTCAAAACATTACCTTCTTACTGTCCATAACTTTGCATTTTTCAATAATAAAACCCTGAACTACGAACCTGGAGATTGGATAAGATTATCTAATTAGTTTACGAAAAAAGGTACCTGGGATCAAGAGGTAGTTGAACAGGCCCAGTGAAGGGAATCTTTGCTAGTAGTTCACGTGCTTCTCTGATTCTATCTTCTTTTGGAAGGGTTTTCACATGACGAGCTACATTCTCTAACGCTTGCAGAAGTTTATGCTGGAAGAATGAGGGGAAATTACTGGATGAAAAAAAAAGTACTTCTTTTAGGAATTCTTGGCGGTAGATTCCAGATCCCCTCAGAAAGGCCTCAATTAGAATGCCATACCTTTCTGATATTGTGTCCACGTGCATTTCAGACTACTGTACATTAGCATGCAACCAACATACTCACTGAAGCACCTTTAAATACCAAAACAGCATATGCCCAACCACAGTTTTATTTTTCAGAGCTCTGTGCAGCAAAAAGTGGCTTAAGTCTGAACCGTGATGAGGTTCATACTTAAGAACCTAGTGGAAATTGGGAACAGTTTAGGTGGGTGAGAAGGGAAACCTGTGTTAGTTGCAATAACAAGCTGGACAATTGGGGGTCGGACATCGTATTGATGCATTTGATAGCGAATTGTCTAACTTGTTCATCTGCAAATCTGGCGTCTAGAAGCTATTTCCTAATGTTAGTTCATTGTAACACTTCAGAATTCAGCAACCTCCAATGCAGCTGTTGGCTTGAGAAGGGGCCACAATTTGAGAATTCTTTATGTGTGCCATTATTACTGGAACGTTTTTAATCTTTTTTAGGTCTCTTACCTGTGGGCTTCACTAGCCTTTTTTTTTCAAGAACAAACATTTAAAAAAATAAAGGATAAAGATTGCATTCAACATGTTCGGGAATGTGCCAGCGGACACAGCGCATCAATTTAGGTAGTGCACGTGGTTTTAGCTTCATTAGCATTTCCCGGAATTCCCAAAGGAAATCCTTATCTTCCTCCGTAAGTGGCAGAAGTGGATCTGACCTTTCATGAAACAAATGAAGAGAGAAGTCAAACTTACCCAGGTTATCGATGGTTTTTAGTTGTGCTTTTTCTTTTTCACCAAATCGTAATGTTGTCGTCGGCGGAGAAGAAAGTGCACTGTCTGTTGGGTATTGTTAGCAAGGTTCTGTGAAAAGGAGGAATACCAAACAGCTCTGGAAGAGGAAAGATGATTTTTGAAGGGTACTTTTCAAACTCGATGTTAAGTATAGTAGCGTTATTTCCTGTATTTTCAACACAAACACCTAAAATTGGTGAGACAAATAATCGGTATTTAACAGAGATTACCGATCGGGTTGGCAGATCCTTCCCACAGTTTATATTTCAATTTCCCAGATTTTAGCACTGATTTGTGATTAAACAAATGCATCCCAGCCCATCCAAGTGGGGTATCTTTGCTGGTTATGTTAAGAGGCAAGGCAATGTAACTCAAAGAAAAACATACTTCCCAACTTCAGTGGGAGTTTGCCCAATGTGGGCCTCATCTACTGTAGCAAAAATTGTGAACAGTAGTCTGGATTCCTTTTGGAAACAAATTATAAGGGCCGAGTGTGAAGCGAACCTTTGGTAGACAGCGTAGAGTGATATTGAAGTGAAGCCAAGTATCCCATGCAGTAAAATCTGTGGGTAATGGATACTGAGCAACAGTAGTAAATACTGGGGAAAATTCAGGAACAAAAACGTCTGGGTGAAAAAGAACCTGGAGGAGCAATACAAGCACCACAGTGGAAAATACCAGCAATTACATAAACTTTGAAAGGTGGTGCTCTTGGCTTTTCATCAGGTAGGACTGGCCACTAGACAGAAGTGAATATTTTCGTAATCTTTTTTCCGTTATAACCTTGATGTTCTCAACACTACAAATCTTGAATAGTTTAGACTTTTGTCCCCCTTTAACTGGTCATACTTTTAAAGAAAACACTTTTTGTATATCCAGGATAGAGACAGTAGGCTTTGATAACTCAGTTGGTGAAAGTATGGGTTCACGTGCTAATAACTTGTTGAAGTAAGGGAGGAAAATTAAGGTAGTATCGTGCCTACTTTGTCAATGGTTTCATTGAGATCAATAGTAGGTGTTGTTAATAACACCCTCCGTTCCATAAAAGTAAACTGTAATGGTTGACTTTTGAGTACTGCTCTACGGACACAATCAAAATCACACAAGACAAGAGGGTGTGAGGGATCTCTTGACTAAAGTTAAACCTAACATTCAGCAGAACAAGAAAGTTACATGTCCTCCAGAAATTCGTGATATCCATGTGCCTTAAGAGTGAAACGACTGGCGGAAAGTGATGAAAACTGTTCTGGAGCCCTGAACTGAAAAGCATTGAAAACTTGGGCTGTTACCATTGTGATAGGTGTGTCACCTTGAGGAAGAATGTCAAAAATAAAATAAATACACTCATGAAAGATGATTGTGACCTGGGCATGAAATGAGAATTGGATCAGTGACCAGGGAGCAGGTTACAGTGAAATCAGTGACCTACAATGCTTCACTAGGGGGAGGAAAAGATGATTAAGTACCGCCGAGGGATACTCTAGAGCAGGCTCGGAGCCAACATATACAAATTTAGGAAGTTCGGCCCTCAGAGTGGAATCCATTGCAAGTCTCATCCTGAGTGGCAATTTAAAAGAGGGGGTTGGAAAAAGAATTACCTTGCTAGAACTCGACGCTCATGGTCAACTTCTTCCTAATTTGTCTCCATTTTTTTAAGCATGGTGAAAGGGGCTATTACCTTGTGCTTTCCAATCAGTACTGAATACCGCGAATCCACGAGGTCAAATATATACATTTCAGCAATGAGCTGTCTTAATGTTAGCGGCTAATTTCTTCAAAGTAGTGAAATCCTACAGAAAGAGTGAGAGGTTCTATATCGTGGATGATTTTAGTGTCCATTGGCAGTTCTGACACTTCAAATAAGAAACAAATCCCTAACTTGCAGCATACTTGGACAAATGGCAGTTGCATCCTAGACTTGTGAATGAAGGATGTATGGTGAGAATATAATACAATGGCTGAGTGAGAAATTCGTCACCAAGCCAGATTCCAATGTCTGGAATACCTAGATGCAACTTTTTGCCTGGGGGAAGGTGTGCATCACGTGCAACATTGGCCACCACAGACTGGACTGAAATTGTAGAGTGGTAGTAGAAATACTGAGGAGGAACAGTTCCCTTATATACTATATTTATGCTTTTCTAGAGTTGAAACTCAGAGAAGTAAGAAGGATTTAAACAAACTGTTGCAAGGGTATGAGATATCTCAGGGTCATCTTCGCCCTACTGTTTGTTAGAGGTTGTTCTCCTGTGAAGATTAGAAAGTACTCAACTTGGTCTGTTGCCACCATTTTCTGCCTGAGAATAAAACTGTTCGAAGTTGTCAGTACATAGTGGTGGAAATGTTACCCCACCTTTCACCAACAGCAGACCGTAACTGTGAAGCAAGTAAATTTGCTCCTGGAGGCCTGGCCTGAACAATTGTCAGCAATTAGCAGAATGGTAAAGAGTTTCACACTGGTTCTGAGTTTGTTGGTGCAGAACTCTTGGAATTGGTAAGTTTTCTTTTTGGATCAGTAGTCTCGGGCACTTTCCTGGGATTATTTCGATCTGGCAACTTCAGCTTGTTGTCAGGGGAGGTGATTGCAAGACCACAAAAGTTTGCGCCTTTCTTTACTGAGGAAGGTAGAATAGGTGATTCATCCCCTCCTTTACGTATCTCCACAGTACTGCCTTTTCGGGCTCTTTGCTGTTCATCAGCTCCTTGCCGCCCTATAGGTAGTGATTCTGAAGGTGGGACACTCAATGCGTTGTGTACAGCTCTAGAAACGTTGACTTGCAAGGACGCACAGGAAGCTGCACTTACTGGTGGTTGTGGTCTCCGGTGAGGGGTGACATTGAGTGCTCCAGTTGAAGAGGTAGTTGTGAGCTGCGAGGCAACAGAAGCCATTCTCGGTCTTTGTTCTGAATTTGCCGGGGCGGGCACTGACCGTGGAGAAGACTGTTGTGGGTTTTCTGGTTGAGTTGTTATTCTCACACACTCCACATCTTGTGAGGCTAATTGACCCTGACTTGATACTCCGGAGTCTTGCAGAGAGGAAGTAGCAGGAGATGATTCTTGCGGCGTTTCCGGGGAAGAATTTGCTCTTGCATGTGGAGTGGGTGGGGGTGGACGTGTGGGTGGAATACTACTGCGAGGCACTTCAGGCTCCAAGCTGGTAGGTGTTCCTGGTGAAGCTTCTGAGAGAGCTGCTGCGGCTGAGTTAGAGAGAATGATTGCATGACGGTGGGAACGTTGTTGTGGCTGGTACTTCCACACTGTAACTGGATTTGGTGATCTAGTTGACAAATGCTTCTTACGAGCGGCCTCTGAGTTTACAGCATTTTCTTCTGTTCCCTGTGAAACTGTGGAATCTGTCGAACAAGAGGATGATGTTGTTTCCAAAGGTGGTGAGGGAGAAATCGTTATGGGTGTAGAAAGAGAGGCTTCACCAGTCGCAATACTTTGTTCTGAACTGTTATCTGGGGATGTTGGCTTGGGTTTGCTTGATACTGGGATTGCCGGAGCAGGTTTTAGTGGAGGTTTGGAAGACGTAGCTTCAGTGTTTGGAGTGCTATTTGGTTCACAAGGAGGGTTGGTTGTGGATATATCAGAAGTTGTATTGGCTGGAGTTGCAAGCAGAGAACTTTCTTGTACTTGTGCTGTTTTTAGTGGAGTGGGACTATCCTTTGCAGACGAGTTTGGAGATAAGCCCGACATAGAAATCAGGATTGTGTTTTTCCTGGGTGCTGTTGATGGCACCCAAGTGCTTGTAGGTGTAGTAGTGATTGAAACCCCACCAGAGTGAGAGTAACCACTTAGTGAGGAGTCATTGCTAGTCGAGCGTGTGCGAGACTCAAGAGGTGTGGCTGTGCTGCTCCCATTGGATTCTTCAACTGACACACTAGAAGAAGTGTCAAACTTGGTACTGGAAGGTGTGATTTGGTCACTAGGCGAAAGTGATGTTCCAACAGACAATTTTCTGCCCGTTGATGGTGATGATGCTGTTGTTGATGATGATGGTGATGATAATGGTGGAGATGGAGACGATACGGGGGGAGGCTGTCTAGAACCACCCAACATTCTCGGCGAACAACTGCCAGTCGTACCAGTGCCGGTTGTGGTGTTTGTTGTTGAGGCAGGCGGAGGAGGGCTCTGCAGTGAGGAAGGAGGGGTGGTGGGGGTTGGGGGAGGGCGCCGCGAGGGTGGCCCCCCGCTGCCGCTGCTGGCGGGGCTGGGGGTAGGGGCCGGGGTGGGGAGTATGGGGGGAGAGGGCGACGTGGGCGGGGGCCGAGACGGGGGCGCGGGGCGGCGCGGGGGCGGGGGCGACGCCGAGCAGCACGCGTGGCCGTCCCGCGCGCCCCCTCCGACGGTACCCGGCTGCCCTCGCAGCGCCAGAGACGACGGGGACGCCGACGAAGGGGGAGGCGGCCTGGGGCGCCCGCTCGCCGCCGGCGGTCCCAACTTGGGGTCCGACATGCTCTTTGTTCCGCACAGGGAGGCCTTCCTTTGATGAAAACGAAGCAAACGACAATCACCGTTTTCGATTTCGCCTCGGCGTCTAATCAAAACCCCAATGGGGCAACTGTGGTACTCGCGGACAGCGCCCGACGAAGAACCCGAGGAAGACGAGACAAGTGCAGCGACAGAGGAAGAAGAAGACGAAGAGAGTGACGATGGCGCCGAAGAGGACAGTACGTCCTCTGAGGTTTATTGTTGTTTCTTTTTTCCTATGGGCAATCTTAACCACGGCGTGGTGATGCTCGATAACCCGTTTTGGTCGGCTGAACTAATAGTCTGAAGAACGAGGAGGACGATGCAGAAGAAGAGGGGGAAGAAGAAGGAGGAGGAGAATCAGAAGGAGAATCAGAGCCTCATGTGTTGTCTAGCATGCTGTGTGAGGATCGTTTGATTACAGTAGCTGCACCCATGGTGCGATTTTCATCGTAACTCTCCATCCCTCAGCGCTATGTATTCATTTCCTGCCTAATATCACCTTCTTTCAAAAAAAAAGAATTGCTAGCCGTGTGTTGTACCGACAGTATGTCGCCATTATTTCTGAATAGTATGAATTCACACACAGTAAAAAAAAAACTCTAGCTGGGGGGCTGATATCACCTTTACCCAAATGATGGTAGCTGAAGATTTCGTTAACTTGAAAGACACTGAGGCACATAATATCAACGAAGTAGACAGTACGCTGGGATAAAAACAATGAGAAATCCTTATCCTCACAAAAAGACCTTGACCGACCTTGTGTGGCTCAGTTTGCAGCAAATGATCCTGAAATGTTTGCCACTGCAGCAGAGCAAGTTGCCTTGTGTGTTGCGAAGATACGGTTCCCTGTCATGCTGATCTTGTTTGGGCAAAAAAAGAAACTGTGATGCAATAGACCTCAACTGTGGATGCCCCCAAGATTGGGTTATTTCAAGTGGTTTAGGCAGTGCACTGCTTAAAAAGCCACAGAAAATTTATGATATTATGACCACTGCAACCCGCAGACTCCCAGAACAAGAATTCTCTATAAAAATTCGAATCAACAAGGATCTGAAGTATACATTTTATAGAGCAACACTTCTCAGCCTCACTTATTACAGGAAGACGGTGGAAATTGCTAAGCGAGCCGAACACTGTGGGCTCTCGTTCATCACTGTGCATGGAAGGACGCCGGAAGACTCACCTTATGACCGCGCAAACCATGCAGCAATAAGGCTGGTAAAGACTTTTGCGACATTCACGCTCTCCTAACTCCTCCAGATAAATGAAAATGTATCAATCCCTATCATCGCCAATGGAGGTGCGACATCTTTGAATCAGGTGAAGTACATAAGGAAATGCACAGGCTGCTCAGGTACTGGTTTCCTTTTAGAACCCACTGGATAACAGCTACAAAAAGGCGTGATGGTTGGGCACAGTCTCATTCATAACCCGGCTTTATTCCACGGCTACTCAATAGCTCCACCTGAATGTATTGTGGATTTTCTGACTCTCACTAAGAAATACCAAGTGCAGAGTTTTCCTTCTTCTTTATCCCTCTGAACCTTTTTTCTTTCAGTCCAGCTTTGGTAGAATACAACGTCCTCTATGTGAAATGGCCGAGCCACGTCTTTCTACCAAAGGTTTCTTTCCTTCCCTTCCATTTTCTTTTCATGAACAAAATCATAAGATTTGGAGGCTCTAAAGCGGTCAACGAACCAAGGTGAAATCTACAAAATTTTGAATAGGAACCACCCTGAGCTTCTCCCAGCACCATTGAGAAAAAAAGGAACGCCAAGAAGGAATAAAAAGTAGCAAAAAAAAAATAAAAAATTTTTTTGGAATTAACACTATCGAGTACAACACAAGGGAATAATAATGCAAATTACACAGAATCGGTGGTTGCCTTTGCCATCGTTGACAGTGGAATATCTGTCTCTGGGTCTGTGTCCATTGGTGCAATAACATTTGAGGCCAGCCGTTTGTGGGCCATCCTCACAGCAAGTAATGTGAGGCCGGCTACAAGCAAAACGGTTCCGACAATGACTCCACACACGAGGATTATGTGCGATATTCTGACCATACTAAGCACACCGTCATAGAGAGAGGTTGCGTTCTCTTCCGACATGCAGCCAGACTCAGATACCCAGTAAACAGGGTACATAAGTTGTGGTAGCTTTGGTGACATAACACTCAGCTTCTCTTTCCACACACTGTCTATGAAGAAGTTGGTCTGCATTCTCTTAGCGAATCGCATCACTGCTCCCAGGAAAGGTTGTATTTCCAGGAATGTCCCGTGATTTTCGAACACCGGTGCTGTTAGTCCAGAAACATTGGAGAGCCAAGACTCCGCCATGTAGAAATGTGGCATGCCGAGAAAGTACGGGACTCCATTTGAATGGGGCCTTGCTGTCATGTTTGCGAAGCCAGAAAAACTCATATAAAATGTGGAATTGGCATCCAGACAGTTAGGACTGAGCTGATAGTGGTTGAAGTCGATACCAAAAAGCTTTCCATTCTTAACATACTGTTTGAGAGTTAGGCATAATAAAAAAAAAGCCTTTTGCATACATCAAATTCGAGGGTACGAGCAAGCTCACCGGTCCAAATTATTGGTTTATATGACGTGGATGACTGAAAAGGCTTGAATTGGGAGCTTCCAATGCCCCCAAATTTGACTGGTTTTTCCCACCAGTCGATAACGGACACGCCATTTTCCGCCACAGTCCACCACAAAAGAGACAGGTCATTTTTCCCAGTATTGACTGTAGAGGTCCCATTCCTGGCTCGCGCCTCTTCGACGGAGCTGTCATTTCGAAGTAGCGCATGGGACACATTTTTTTTCATTAAAGCTGAAGCGAAGGGGTCTGGGTAATCAGAGCCATCAGAATTTTTTGCCCACATCCATTGTAACGCTGTACGAGTACTAAATAGCGAACCTCCTGCCTTGAAAGCAGCCTCTAGTGGTGTGAGTGCGTAGTACTGCACTAGGGCTGTCAAATACTGGGCAATAATGCTGGCTTCAGAGGTGGTCAACCCCCAAGTTTGTAGTGCAGTAATGTTGTTTGCTGCACTTTGTGCCATGAAGTACTCATAATTTGCCGGTATCGTGAGTGCGGTGGTTCCTGAAAGTAACAACTTGCTAGAAGAGAGGTGAAGAGATAAATCTATAGACAAAGTCCTGTTGGCCCAGATCGCCAGCTCGATTGGAAATGATGAATTGCTTGTACCCCCCCTAGGAAGAATAGAGCCCGTTCCCCATTGACAATAACCCACATCATCCATTGACGAAAGCGAATGAGTGGAAATAATGTAGGTGGTCACATTCACTTGCCAGAAGGTTCGGAGCCAATTTAACACTAAAGTGACTTGCTCAATATTTAAGCCAATAGTAAGGGCTATGGTGTCTATTGCAGTTGTATCGCCCAGAGCAGCTGTGCGCCAACGTGAAGAACCCCTGGCACAAAATGATATGGGATCAGAGCAATCCCACAGGCGCGAACATTGAGTTTGGGAGATCCTAGAAGGGGAACCACTGGATACTCGCAGAGTAGACGGGTATCCAGGCGGGTCAGAGGTAAAATTTGCCCATATCTCATAAAAATCCTCTTCGGGCATCGATTTAAGAATGGAATCTCGAATGGAAGGAAGCAACGAATTTGATGTCTCGATCACTGCAGACAGTTGGAACCCCTACGGCAATTAGAAAAAAGTAAGAATAGAAGGAAAATACTGGACTAGTCAGACGGGACACTACATAGGAGACTGCAGAACCTCCAAAATACGCTAGCATTGCCTTCTCTGAACCAAAGTATCCCTAAAATCGGTGAATGTAATTTAAAGAACAGAAACTGCATACAATATAAAATAGGTAAAATGGGTTAATCAAAGTAATCTTGGCGGTGGCTGGGTCGAGATCACCTGGTTGCCCTGCGTACAGGGTCACACTGCGCTTTGTAAACGTTGCTTCAGTGTTATCTCCATTGAAGGAGACTGCAATTAACATGTTGTATCGGTGATATCTGAAGGGGCCGCATTCTTGAATTTGTGGTGCCGCACCCTGCTTCACTTCATTGGGGTTTGTGATATTGAAGAAGTACATCTCATAGGTGGTATACTCTGTTTTTTTTTTTTTCACCCAGAAAGACCACCCATCAAAACAAACCCCCAGCTACGGCATACATACTTTCAAGTTTAGGTTCTGTTGACAGAAGAATGTCTGCGAAGCTGTTTAGGGACGAGAAGAAGGGGAAAAAAAAAAAAAAAAAAAAAAAAAAAAACAAACCAACGACGGGGGAGTCGGGTCCATCAAAAACGAGGTTCCTCTTTACAGCAGCTCGGACCATGTTGACGATGACGAAGCCCACAGACAGGCCTATTAGCAACACAACGACGCCTACCGCGATCGTCATCACTATGTGCTTGAGGAACGTCTTGGCGCCAATCACCGCGGTCGCCCTGCCCCCCCCGTACGCCCACAGCTCCGCCGCAGCCCCCTCCGCCGACGACGGCGCCGTGCCGCCGCCCCCCGACCCCTCCCCGCACGCCCCCGGGCCCTCGCATCCCTCATTATGGGTGCTGGCGCCCCCGCTGCATTTGCTGCTGCTGCTGCTGCTGCTGTTGGTGTTGGTGTTGTTGTTGTTGGTTGTGCTGGCGGTGGTGGCTTGTTTGTTTTCACCACTGCTTATGTCGATGTGGATGTTGTTGATGATGTTGTTGTTGGCTGTGCTGGTTGCTGGTCTCATGACGGGCTGCTCCGGTTGGGTGCTTGACATTGTTGTGGTTTTTTTTAATATTTTTTCGTTCGGGGAACCGATTTCTTGTACAATTCCAAACTAGGAAACGCTGCCCTGTTTGGGGTGGGAAACAGGGGATCAAGTGGACCATTTTTTCGCTAGATGGGAACTGTGTCTCCAATAGGAGAACGGGACAAAATTAGTACACTAGTGAAAAAGGTACAAGGATTGAATTCTGGTGGGGGGATGTAGTGCATGTGGTGTTTGCCGTTAGGCTCCCACGACTCGCCGTTTTTTGGGGAGGGATTCTAGAGCTTCCTCTGATTCCTTAGTTTGCGAGTCGGCAGAGCCTGGTGATGTGGTGTTTGGGTTTGGTTGTAGAAGAAGAGGTAGTGCTAAGAGTGCTGCTTCTGCCTTCGCATTGTGCTTGAAATAAGCCTTCGCCGTGGCCAGAACTTTCCCGTGGAGCATTACGTCGCACACCCATTGGTCTCCCAAATTTTTGAATCGAAAAGGCCTAGGATCATTTGGACACTTTTCCTGCAGGAGTACTTCAACATCCCTGAGAGGGGGTGAGCGTTACAGATGGTGGAAAGGAACGGTACGAGATAGGATTTCTCTGAGCATCAAGGAAATCTCGGAGTAGTGGGAAGAACACCTTCCGCGTGAGATCATAAGAAAATGTTGTATCCAGGAAAACTGCACCAGCAATAGCTTCAAAAACATCGGCTTTTGTATGTCCTGCGTCTAGTGCTTGTCAATGTTGAAGAGTAAAGCGTGCTTCACCGGAGATTAATACTGTGTACTCCTCTTTGAGAATTATGGAGAGAAGTACGCAGTATTCCTCCAGTGATACACTGTTCTTATAGGGGGAAGGGCTGAATCACCTGTAGCCCTACAACAAGCTTTTAGAAGGTTAAATTATACTGTCTCATAATCATACGGTATGATGAAAGTGCTCAAGTGGGATTTTTCACACAACATGGCAAAAGTTTCATTGCAGGCACATGTACCGTGAAGCTTTGTTAAAACTCCTGGGGGTTGAGTCGGATATTTACTGTAGGATGTGAACGAGGCGCTTGTGAACTAATAATTGCGTACCTGTGCAAGTAATCAACAATTATGATGTCTAGAATAGCGTCACCCAGGAATTCTAAGCGTTCATAGTTGTCGAGAATAGAATCAGAGTCGGTAAGCGCTTGGGAGATCCATATTTTATTTTTGAATTCGTACTGCAGAAGAGCCTCTATTTTTTGTATCTGTAATGTGTTTGTTCAGTGTGGATGCTATTGTTACTACATGCGACGCTTCCAAAGGTCTGGAAATGGGATCGGGAGGATGATAACTCTGCCAAGCATTGAACGGCGCACCCATGCTTGCAAGAAAGGCACAAGATTCTATATCAAAAAAGTCATTGAAGATTTTGTTACTGGGTGCCAAACCTACAAAACTTCTCTCCGGTTCCTTGGCAAGCCATACTGTTGCTGTCAGTGCTTCTACAATATCGGCAAGAACTTTATTTGGAACACTGCGTTTTTTGAAGACTGGTGTGTAGTTATAACTACGTGGATTGAACAAATCACTCACTAGGGAGGGTAAGTCCAGGTGGTGTCCATGTACTCCAGGGTTGAGGCACTGTAAATGTATGGGGTAGTAACAACGACCTTTCCATTAGTTCCTGCAAGAAGTCGTTTCGTATGAGTGAAGCTCTTGCATTAGTCAAATCGCCTTCGTTTGCAGTCGCTGGATGGATGCAGAACACGTGCACGGTGGCGATGATTTTAAGAACAGAGTCTCCTAATTTCTCCAATGTTTCGTAATTTTCAGGATCGATTGCAGTCATAGCCGTAGTTGCAGCCAACAATGACGAAGTCGATGACATTTGTAGAGTGGGGATAATAGTAGGAATTTCAGCCACTAAAGCAACTTTCTATTCACAATTTTGAGTATGCTACCAGAATGAACTTCACATACCTCTATACGCTGTAAAACTGCTGGAAGCATGAGTGACGCTTTTATAACTTCAAAGGATAATGGGTACGCCCTACACAATTCAGGAACCAGCAAAGGAATCTTATCGGATGTGGAGTTGACGACTGGACTTGGCTGTGCGCAATCCACTTGCACAGGAGTTGCACATAAGGGTTTGACAAGATTCCCATTAGAGAAGTTGCAAGCAAACCCCACTATAAATCCCATAACAAAGCCAATAGCGAGAGCTTCCTCGTTGATACTATGTACATCGTTGGGATTACGTGCCGGAGCCGTACAGAGTAAGGGGTAGCTTGTGGGTTTCTGTGGCGTTATTGCTTGTGAGTGCCTTGCCGGTGCAGTGGGGGTGGAGATAGTTTGAACACCCACAGCTCTGTTCTTTTCTCCCGCTGGTTTCAATCGAGATTCAGAGTAGTCATAGTCCAATCTCTCCCTTGCTGTTCTAAAGATGCGGCACTGCAGTAGATGTTGCTCTGGAGAAACATCCAAGTGCCAATGACATTGATAAAATTTTGAGTATGTCTCAAACTCGGCTGGATTTGGGAATGGAGACAGCGGAGTATCTTCTGTGATGCGCTGTGGAATGTATAAGGGACTGTCATTGTATATGGTCCACAGGACAGTAGGATTGGGCCCATTAGTGCGGCTGAAATTTATTGTTTTAAGCAGTTCTTCTGGATGAGTTTTAGGAGGTTCTAGAGCATGCTGGTCAGACAGTTTTCGGAAATCTTGCGCTTTTGCTACAAACGCGCTGATCTGGAAAATTGATTTCCAGTCTATTTGAATTTTGTCACTGGTACTACTCTGTGTAGTAAGGGGGAGCACAAGATATTTCTTTCTTTTGGTCGAGTTACTCCAATCAAAGACTTTTTTTCCGGCGTGGAAAATCACTTTGTAGAGGTGCCCCTGAAGAACCTAGGAGGGAGAGTTAAACAACGAGGAAATGGAAGGAGTGCA
Organism: Pelomyxa schiedti; assembly: GCA_020536535.1. NCBI lineage: Eukaryota > Evosea > Pelobiontida > Pelomyxidae > Pelomyxa > Pelomyxa schiedti. The sequence continues at coordinate 31,408 of JAHLWZ010000275.1, read as the reverse complement.
AAAGCACCTTCGAAGCTTCAAACTGCTCAGGCGTTAAATCTTCAACAGCATGAGGACGAATTTGAAAAGCGAGAACAGTGTCACTCTTTATATGGACTTGGAAAGTCATAGCACTAGGTTTTAGGGGAATAAAGCTATTGTTTGTCAAAAGACACCACGGAAAAAGTGTGCCTTCACGGGATAGAACGTGCATGTACGTTCTATAACACTTGGAATCCTCAGATTGTGTGAATGGTACTGCCAAACAATCCGCAACGATTTTCGTTGGAACAATTTCAGTGTGAGTACCGACCTTAAACCTGGGAGGGGTCGTGGATTGAGACTGCACCATGGTTGGAAGTGGGGATATTGGGAACCGAGTGGAAGTCAGGCTATCCAGAACATGTTCTGTGACTCCGGAAGCCGATGTGATTGAGTTGGAAAGCATGGAAGGACTTGGGGGAGAGTTTGTAGTATCTTTCCGTAAGACCGCGTCATTTGGGTTAGAGCAAGGCGTTGGCATCATATTCGGCACGGTATGATTCTCATCAGGGTTCATATCGGAAGTGTCTTTGGTAGGGGCATAGCTATTCCCACTCACCTCAGGTGTGAGATTGCTACTGATGTGATTGAGGTTATTGTCAGTGTCAAGTGTGGAGCGATTATTTGTGTCAGTTTCAATCTCCTTTCTTGTAGAAGTGTTTGTTTCACAGCTTTGAGTGGTAACTGCGGGAGAAGAGGGTTCAACATGTGTGTTGGTTGGCAGTAATGTTTGCTCTCTTGAGTCAACCGTACTCAGGGCAGGCAGTGATGAATTTTCATTGTGAGGGATCTCTCCCACAGGCCATTGAAGAGTTGAGTTATATGCCCGGTAGGTGCAGACTCCATCACATATCTCCACACAGATCCGGGCCATGCCAGAACTAGAGTGTATGGAACGCCGCGACTCGATAATGAAAGTGGAATCCGAGAAATCGAACCAGACAAGGAAATCAATGAGTGACATATTCATTGAGCAGGAGAAGTCAACTGTGCCTAAACGAGGATTACTGTTAGATCTGGGGAAACAGACCAACTTATAAAAAGGTGTTTTGATGTGATCTGCCCAGGCCCAATTGTACTGAGTTCTTTCACAGAAACAAAGTCACATAACAGCGGATGTCCACCAAGAACATCAACCAAGATGCTGGAACTTGACTGTGACTTGACCAAAACAACACCAAAAAGTCCGTGAGGAAGAGTCATAAGTGCTGCTCTAAGCTCATGAACAAGTGGCTCTATTTTAGAGAGAAAAGGGGCTTGTGATGGTTGATTTTTCAGTTCCCACAGCAGAGTCCTATATTTAATCTTGTCTTCGGAATACTTGTATGGCTCGTGAATTGCGCGAACCTAAGGCAGGCTTACGCGTTAACGTTATAATACTAATTCCATTACCTGGGAGAACACTGTTCCAGGTTTTAGGACCTCCCAAACTTCCGAAGAAAACATGATACTCCGATTCATGAGGTCTCCCATGCAGACCAGCCCAACAATACTTGGTCTGGATGACTCAGGAATCTGAAGTAAGCTGTCAAGCAAGATCCCAAAGTACGGCCGCCTGGCCGCCCCACTGCAGAAATCAAATACAATGAGATCAGCGCAAGTGAGAACAAAAAGAGATCTGTTCAATGACTCCACCAGCAATTGATCTGGGCACACCTATTGGCTGACTAAGAACATTATTGCTAAATGTAAACTACCGAGATTGCGCCCCAAAGCACCTGCCTTTTCCAAAAGTCACCAGTCTCATTGGAAACCTGTGCCCGCGGATGCCTAGTAAGGTCCGTTACACTTCATAACGAGATCACAATAAAAGGGGGAAAAAACCAAACCTCGCAATCTGAAGTCCCAAAGCGCGTTCTATAGACTGAGCCTCTTGTGTGACCAACTCTAACGTAGGAACCTCACTACGAGTGAGTAATTTTTTTAAAAAAAAAAGAAAAAAAAAAAAAAAAAAAAGAGGAATGCTCACCAGTACCACCGTGCACTTACGCACACGAGGTTTCTTTGTTGCCAAAATCACGCTCTTTATTACATCCACAACACTCTCGTGTGACGGCAGCACACAAACACAAGCTCCTTCAGTGCGGCACGTTGTTTGTGCCACAACCTGCTTATTGAATGCCACTAATGAATCTCCGTACGCGATCTGGTCCTGGTCCATAACTACCCGTTTTTATGTAGAAAAATTATGGCAGGCTTAAGATATATGAGGGCCGGCAGAAAAAAGGCTGAAAAAAGTTGAGACTAGTTTGAGTTTATCAAGTTCCCCCGAGTCTCACATACTACGCCCAAACGGGTGGGTTCTGTGGTACTGGTCGCGCATGTGGTAACCAGTCTGGCTCCAATCAGTGCTCGTTCCAGAGTCTCAGCCCCTCAGAACTGGATGACCCAAGTTGGTACGGAACTTTGAACAAAGCAGTAATAACTGTTGGTTGTCGGCGAGGATGCGGTGCGTGATGGGGTTTCGGTTCCGGTCAACGGACAGACTTGGGTTTGTTTTTTCTTGTTTATGTATGGATTCCGACCACCAAACCCATAAGTTCTGGTGGCTTCTCTTGTGTTTATAAAGGTCGTCACGACGATGGTCGCGTTGCTGGCATCAAAGGTAGTTCTCCCTTGGGCAAAAAAAAAAAACCACACAAAAAAAAAGCTGATAAGATTGGAAGAGATACCGTTGAGGGACCGACAGTATATGGTCAAGGCTTTTCAGAGAGAGATATCCATCTTGAAGATGCTTTCCCACAATAATCTATTGCTCTATTATGATCATTTATTTGTACCATCCCTTGCCAATCACATTACCACTGTGCACATAACGTTAAATTTGTTACAGGATCCCATAAGCTACAACTTGTACATTGCAACAGAGTTCTGTAATGCAGGTGATCTGAGCCAATACATTAAAAAAACTCATCCCATCCCCGAACCAATTATTGTGCAATTCACCCGGCATATTGGTGCGATCTTCTTTCCTTGGCTAATTCCTTTGTAACATCTTCAAGCACTCGGTCTACAAGAGCTCTCACGGCACCAAGTCGTGCACAGAGACCTCAAGGTATATATGGCACCTTTACGGGTCTCTCACCTCATATAGCCGCAAAATCTTCTTCTTCATGATGATGGGACTCAACTTGTATTAAAAATTGCGGATTTCGGTAGTCTTCCTCTCATTAATATATCCCGTAATTGTAATCCAGGATTTGCTCGGGTGTTAGACAAGATCGGTGACACTATGACCACTTGTGGAACACCACTTTATGAAGTTTGGTTGAATACCACTACTCTCTCTCACTGTTATTTAGGCTCCTGAAATATTACAGGGATCTCATCGCTATACTGCAGCTGTGGATCTCTGGTCTGCAGGTACCCATGTCCCTATTCATTTTGTGTCACATTTTCCTACTGTAGGTGTTATCATTTTTGAGGTTTCAACTATTCACGGTGTGCATGCATTTGAAATGAAAATAGATAGTCACAGGGTCAGTGCCATTTCCTGGTAGAAATCATCGAGATCTGATCCACCTTATCGACACAACCCAACCAGTGTTCCCGGCCTTCAACCCCTCATGCAGTGAGTTGCTTCAGGGTCTGCTGCAAGTATGTGATATTTTTTTGCGTCATTCTAAACCTCAACAAAGAAAGATCCCCTCCAAAGGCTATCCTTGGATAGATTTCTGGCCAATACATGGGCTTTTCCACCTGCACTTCCTTCGATTCCCGTAGAATTGAGCCCCGCAGCACCTTTGGAACCCCCAGCAACTATTTCCAACTTTCCAGAAAATGTTACATTACCCCCTTGCTGTACAGTGCCTGAAAAAGATAAAGTTTTGAGCGTTGAGCCAATTGGCTTTGACAATCAAAATGCAAAACAAGTACCTGGTACACCTCCTCAGGATATCCCTACACAGAAATCACCATGTCCGATACCCCCAGATTTCTTCCAATTACTGAAGTTGGATACACCAAAGGATACTGTGAACTTTAACGGTATGAAACGGGCATATGACCAATAATCCTTGACATAGAAAGAGGTACATGTCTTTGCACCAGTGCAGCCCCAGCTTTTTTGTGCCCAAGCACTTTGTCATGCAGCCTACAGAAACTACAGAGCTGGGATTTTTCCTTATTCCCTGATTTTCTATTCAGTTGCTATATCGATATTAATGAAGTGCTGCAACATAATTTCTGCGCATAATGAAAATGAGGAGCAGAAAGAATTAGGTACTATTACTCATATTTTCCTTCAACACCAAGTGGAGCACAGATATACAGCAGATCGGGACTCTCGTCTCAAAGTGCAAACTTCAAGCCCGGGCGTTGGTACAGTGCATCCCTTCGGAATACCATACAGTATTCCTGCCCATTGAAAAAATTTTATATGACCACGCCGTTAGTAGAGTAAAAAGAATTAAATCCCCAACTGTACCTAATTCCCAAACTCATAAACAAGGCTTACTCAGGCTGCAACTATGAGCTCCTAGGACTTCATAAAAAAAGTATTACTCGATACAGAGACTCACTCTCCATCATGGAACTTCTATATAGTGAATCCGCTGTTGAGAATTGTGATAGAATTTTACTCGACATTTGTAATTTCTTGCCTCCTCCTCGCCTTGTTTTGTATTCATGTCTGCCTTGTCAGATATCAAACAACTGAAACTAAGACTAGACTTTCTGAGTAACAAGAAAGAGTGATGATTCCCGGTGCCCTCCCCATGAATTACTGTACTTCCGTACTCCACTTGGTGAGCACTATTCCCGTGGAACCCAAGTGCCTCACATTAAACACTTCCCACGATCTGGAACAATAAAAACCAAACTACAGCTTTCCTCCCCCTCTTTTCCCCTGAGGGCAACCACTTCTTTATTTGCGAAGCTCCTCCTGTGATTTTTCCCCAGTCGCGTCGTATTCATCACACCATTCGGCGTCCCGAGACGCACACAACGAACCAAAAAAAGCAATCAATGTCAATGTCGGCTTTGGTTGTTACGCAGCTGACGGAGCCGTCGTCGGCAACCGCCGGCGCCCCGTCGACCCACACCGCGCAGTCGACACAACACCAGCACCAGCACCAGCACCAACAGCAGCAACAGCAGCACCACCAGCACGTGCAGGCGACGCCAACACCAACAGGCGCGCCGCCCAGGTCGCCGGCCGCGGCCGCGAGCCCGACCCCGTCCGTGTCGCCGGCTGCTACGCCGCTCGGCGGCAGCCGCCACGCCGCGGCGCCGTCGAAGGCATCACTCGCCGCGAGCAGCAGCGGTACTGGCAACAACGACGGCAACAACAAGAGATGGCAGCAGCGACCGGGGAGTGCTGCCACTGCGGCCAGCACGCGCCCCCACGCACAGTCACAGTCACTGCCGCAGACACAGACACAGACACAGACACAGACACAGACACAGACACAGACACAGACACAGACACAGACACAGACACAGACACAGACACAGACACAGACACAAGCACAGTCGCAGACACAGAAGCAGAGCGGTGGCGGAGGTGGAGGTGGAGGAGGCGCTGCTGCTGCTACGGCGGCGATGACCACTACGAGGCGGAGGACTAAGAAGAAGGTGTGTCACCAACCGGGCGCAGGCGTTGGTGCTACACCCGGTGTGAAAAAGCGGGCTACGCAGCGGCGGCGGCAGCAGCAGCAGCCATCTGTGGTTGTTGTGGCATCACTACCAGAGGCCGCTCCTAGCGGCAGACTGAATTTGCATCGGGGCACTGGGCACGGCAGAACTGTTTCATCTTCTTCCTCTTCTTCGCTTACAATGGCGTCGCCGGCACACGCAGCAGCACCAGCACCACCACCATCAACAACAACAACAACGGTGGTGGGCGTCAAACACGATTCTGTGAAGATGATGAAAATGCCTGTTGATAACAGTGCTTCGAGCACCGTGGGGAGCGGCGGTTCCGAGAAATGGGCGGCGAGTCCCAGTGATGGGGGCTTGGAATTGATGGGTGTCGATTCTGAGAAAAGATACTCCGATAGCAGTTCAGCGGTTTTCCCTCTCAGCTCTTCTTTAACACTCGAGACTAACTAAGTACCAGCGTGCCACTGTGTGTACCAGTGTTCAACACGCGGCTAGTCACGACCCTCCTTCACTCTCCGCGTCACCATCCCTATCTCCATCTTCCCCATCTTCATCCTCACCTTCGCGATCAGGTTCACCAGCACCATCCCGTTCTAGATCCCGATCTTGTTCACGTTCTCCATCCCACTCCTCGCGTTCTTTTTCCAGGTCACCGTCCTGTTCACATTCCATGTCAGGCTCTCATTCCACTTCGAGGTCTCCTTCTCCATGGGGTTCCAAGTCCAGGTCTGTATCACGTTCTAGCTCACGGAGCCGTTCTTTTTCTGGTTCTCGTTCTTCCAGTCACTCAGTATCCCCATCATCCTCACGATCTCGGGGAAGATCTTTATCAAAATCGCCCTCCTTTTGTCAATCATCTTCAGCCTCTCGGTCACCATCACCACATCCCATTTTACACCACAATCAAGAAAAGCCAGTTGGTAGAAGACGATTTTTGACCAGGCCACTACTATCTCCTCACTCAAGCAACATTGCAGAAACATCGTGTGACGCAAACTTCTTAGAGTTACCAATTGATAGCAATCAGCACACAGAATCTCACCTTAGTTCTAAGAGCACTCAAAAACTTTCTGGAGATAAAAGTGATGAACTTTTTTCAGCACGGATTGATGAAGACAGTAAAAACCTGGTATGTTGTATTAGCCCAACATTTAGTCTTACACTCAAATGCAGGGTTCTTCACTCAAAGAGATAAGGATGCCAATAAAACCTGGTGACCCATTATTTCCCATACACCAAGGCCAGCAACACAGGCCACTTCTGAAGTCAGCTGACAAGCCCACATTACTCTCGATTAACAGGCCTGCTAAACTAAGTCAGACGGAAATAGTGGAAATACGAAGAAAAATCATGGATATCAAGCACCAGCAACTCAAAGCCCTAATCTTACAACGAGAGAGTGAGCGATTAGAGCTAAATAACCTCCAGGATTTGTGTACCACTTGGGCATCCAGTCAGGAAAATGTATGTCAATGGGATGGAGCTGGGGATGATATGTGGCGTACCAGTGCTTGCCGTGATAATATTGAGGACTGTGATACCTTTTTGGATACCCCCTGCCCACAACCCACAAAAGAAACACCCTTCAAAAAAAACTCTGATGGAGAAGTCAACCCTGAAACCCTTCATGACAAATTCCCAAGTAGCACTGGAGACCAAATTGAGGAAACCTCAACAAAAATTGAGCCAGTTACTCCACGTGACGACTTCCTTCAGATCCCTGAAGTCGATGCCCCATCTAATCTAAGTCCAAAATTGCTACCAGCACAAGTACCTCCCTTCCCACTGAGATGTGGGTCTCAAAAAGGTTAGTTTTTCTGCTGCTTTTCTTGGTTGTTGATCTACAAATAAGAGAGTGTTCCCCATGAGTTCAACTTTTCTGAATTGGAATCCCTTTTGTTTTCCACTGATTGCACTGCTGAGTCCAATAAGACAATCGACGATCTTGAAATAAAGACTGTGACACCACTTCCAGCACTGTGTCCCGACCCCCCACACCCAAAAACTCAATGGGACAGGGTCCTTGGTGAAATGGAATGGATGGCAGATGGTTTCACAAGAGCAAGAGAAGATAAACTCACACAAATGCGTCTGTTTTCTGTTTTAGCATCTCAAGTACTCTTGAGGAGGAATATATTGCATTGTGGTGAATCTCCCTGTAATGAAGTAATGACTTCAACCAGGCAGGCTAGAACACAAGATGAAAATGCTCTTGTGCCACTCCCAAGTGATAGTTGTGCAAATCACCCATCTGTTATGAGTGACGGTTGTAAAAATCCAAATTCCCAGCCCTCATCAGTTCCCACAAGGAAAGTAACCCACAACCACAACTTTCTTGCGTGCATTTCACCATCTGTGGATCTGATGTCCACAATACGTGGGCACCACAACCATTTTCACTTACAACAATCTCTGTGCATAGGTGCAACTCAAGAACATTTGGTCTCACATCTACTGCTTTCACATTTGCATGGTGTGAATGTAACCTTGAAAGTGGAGCCGTACTGTACTTCATATGTGGTCATCGCTGCATTTCTGGCAGTTATGACTAGTAAAATTGCGAAAGAAAGAACTGAGCAAAACATCAAAAGGGAAACAATTTCACCGTGTACAAAACTGAGTGAACATTTTGACTGTGGCCCCACTTTAATTATCACTGATGACAAAGATTTTATCCAGTGGATTCTTGTTTTGAAGCAAATCTGTCCAATGATCAAAATCAAACTTCATGTATCCAAGAGAAGCAAAAGAAAACGGAACCACATAATAAAGAACCCCGACATAAAGTGTGTTCATTTACTGTCCCATATGGCTTTCAATGAGTCTATGTATTATGGCATGAACTTTACCGTGCCTCCGATCCCATGGCACACTGTTATCCTAAACATGTCACCTACATTGTGGGATTCCATAGAGACGTACTCTTCTTGGAATACACTTGCTGATCATTTATCATCATCCTGTCATCGGATAGTTCTTCTCTCACCTTCATGCACCCAGCCACAGAAATACCCCATATCCAATAGTCCTCTTTCTCTCCACCTTCCCCACTCTCAGTGTGTTCACCTCATTAACTACCTTTTCCCTTTGGAAAGGGGATCCCACACCCAAGAGCTGTCAACCATGCCGGATACAGAGCTGTGCAGAATACTGGATTTACTATGTGTTACTAATTGCTCAAACTGTAAACCAAGAAACCCCCCTGAGAGACTACTCTTTTGCAAGCTTTCTCCAAAGCAACAATTTATTTATGATGAAATTTTCTCGATATGCAGTATGGCTAACAAGCGTTCAATTGCTATGAAACCTACTGCAGATATGAACAATGGTGTGCCTCTCCACCAGGTCCATAATGCCGCTGAAATTGCGTTGATGCTCAAAACCACCTGTAACCAAGTCGATCAGGAGGCAATGCCCTCTCCGTATGTGCAATTGAGTCACTTGGTTATTGAATGGAGTAGGCACTTTGAAGTTACCCTGCCAACCCCACCGTTTCATCAGCGGCTTGTCCTGCCTTTGCCCACTGAAGAGCCTCATATGTCTTGTGCCACATATCCCATGGAGACAAATTCCCTCCTAAAATACAATGCTGAGATCCAAAAACCTGGCCGAAAGGATTGCATATTCATTCAGCCCTTTGACCCTCAGAACTCTCTCGCGAAGCTGAAACAGATGTTTACCCTACCTCCTAGCACACCTTCACAGCTCTATGACTATGCTACCCGTTGTTATCCCCTCTCAGCTGAGATACAACTACACCCTCGAGTAATTGCACCCACTCCCAGCCTGATGGCCTCTTCCTCCTACTGTGACTTCGTACTTCCTTTTCCAACTCGGCAGCAACCTTGTCCCACCCTTTCCAAGGTGGTCCATAGTAATAAACTTGACGTACTCATGTCTCGTCTCCTTCCTGGATTGTTGCACCATAATCTGAAGATTTTGATTTTGTCACACATGCAAGAAAGTTTATCACTCATTTCACGCCATTTCAATGGGCACAACATGCCCCATGTGTGTGTAGACTTTAATACTCCAGCCTCACATCGGACACTCCTTTGCGAACGGTTCAACATATGTGATGAATGGAATATAATGCTTTTGCACACACGAATACTGCACAATGTCAATCCTCATATGGCTGATGCTGTCATACTATTTGATACGGATTGGCATGTAGAAGTCAACACACAAGTATGCAACATCAAGTCGTAATCGTGCCTACATAAGATAGGTATACAATTACTGTGTTTACATTGGACAACTTCATGGAGTACGCATCTGGAGGCTTATATCTGACAATACAATTGAAATTGAACTTCTTTCATATTCTCTTCCGTGTGCTAACTTTATCTCTAATAAATCCCCTTAATTCACTTAGGAGCCCATATAGTCATAGCATTGAGGTATTCAAAAACGGTCATATTCCCTATTTTATGCAGGACCAGTATAGTGGTCTCTTACATAACATTCGACACTGTGAGCCCGACTCTGATAATTTGTGTATTGTCTCTTTTCTTTAGCTTCTGTAAATTAACTTGCTGTTCACAGTGTTGAATGAAGCCTTGGGGCTCGATTCAGCCACTAACACTTCCACCAATTGCACTTCTTGGATTCCAGTCGAATGTCCTATCACCTTAGACAAGTTTGTTCATTGTTATTATTCTTTAAGCTTACTGGTTCAGAATCAGGGAGGTTACTAACGTTTCTAAACTGATCAAGTGTGCCCTTAATCGTCAGGTTCCACCTCCAGAAAACTTCTTTAAGAAATGTGCTGACTTCAAGCAGCCCATACTCTATGAGGTTTGCCAATAAACAAAACCTTCCAAAAACAGAAAAAAAAAAAAACAAGAAAATCTTTTTTCCCCTGATGTTGTAAACTTAGTACTCACTCCCCAGGAGGTTAGGCCGCTTACCTACTGTGGCACCAACCAGCAGAATCAAGACACCAAAGAGCAACCCCTCTGAGGAAATTTACACTCCTTCCTTCTACCTCCATTATAGTTCCTTTATACTTCCACCAAGTACCCAGCGCCTTGCAAATGTGGTTATTACTGAAAATTCCAGCCCACCTGTTGAAGAACAAATACGGGCAGTAAATGAATCGAAATTCACTCCCCCCAATACACCTGTTACCATCTATATGGAGAGGTCTGATATTCCGCAAACCAATACGGAACATGCTTCAGCGCAGCTTACTGTGCAGCCTTCTACACCCACAGTTGCTTTGGGGGCAGATCAAACAAGGAAAAAAAAGAAAAGAGAACGAGGTAGAAGAACAAAGATCAACATCCCAGCAGTTGGGACTACAAATCTACCCAGCCCCGGTACTTCTATTAATGGTCATCAAAAGAAGAGACACCATGTGGGAGCCAATGCAAACACACAGGCTCTATTACCACACTTGCAATCTCAAGCATCTACATCTGTTACAAATATAGCCCTTCCCTCTGTTCTGATTCCTGATTTGGCCAGTCTGCCGGCTTTTTCTTCTCCTAATCTTACCCACACTCAACCTTCTCTGACTCCGTCTGAAACAATGCAAGATCACCCTCTTTCCCCCAGGTCTGCCCCCCTGTCTGCTTCTGCATCATCAAAAGCCCACATACATGTACATGGAACCCACCACGCAACACACACACATCGCCACAAAGAAGGAAAGCATTCGGGTGAACATGGGTAAGATGCACTTTCTTTCCAGTATTTGATTAATTTGTGTTATTAGACTGTTACACAAGAAAAAAGTAACATCCAACCGCCAAAACACGAACCCGGCTAAACAAGACCTCTGTTTGATAACCCCATGGCTTCCTAGTGAAGACCTTGCTCTCCACACTGCAATGACCCAGCTGCACCCACAGCAACACCCTCAATCTAGTGCGCAAAACCAAGTTGATACACCGCTACCCAACTGGATAGAGCAACAAAATTCGCTGAACTGGGATCTTCTCTCGGATACAAATTCGCCACATTTCATTCCCTCTTGGAGACGTCGTTCAGCGGCAGAATGCATACAACGATGGAATTCCATATTGACTTCACCCTCTACATCTTCGGTAGTAGGTGGTGTCAGTGACAGTTGCCCTTCTGGATCAGTCACATATAATGGTGGCTCTATATACAATACCCTCCAAGCAATGATAGAGTTCATCAAAGTAAAAAGGCCCCCTGAATTGGTTGACTCTCTTGAAACATTGAACACCTCGCACAATGCCACATCAAGTAACCGTTTTTCTGTTTGTCATACTTTCTCAAATAGTTGTAGGTACTGTCAATATGGCTGTCGCCAGGACACCATTACAGATACTGGAAGAACTCAAGCAAAAAAACCCCCCATTAATGCACAACCCAACTTTGTTCTCCCCACATCAACACCAAGTACTTCAGGGTAAGTGTATACATGTAACTTCTCGTTCCTTAAGTAGTCACAGCTGCCTCACCTGCAGCACCAGCTCTTCCTATGACGCCTATTTCCTCAGCTGCCTCGACACCGATTCCATTTGGCGATCCAAATCGTTTGCTTACTCACACCGGTGTCTTTGATGCTGCCAACCAGCCATTTCGGTCAAGTACATCTATTTTTTTGGATTCTTAATATTGAGAGGCTTTCATCAGGTCAATGCAGCTCCAGAGTTATTGCCGATAGGTCCAGATTAGTTTCTACACCAGTTACCTACCCTCAAGTATGCTGTCTACCTATTTTCATCTCTAATTTTTTTTTCTGTTAGACACCAGTAACATCGCAGGGATCCCCATCAGATCACCATGTATGTTTTTTGGTAAACAAGAGGCATTCACGCGCTACACGAAAACGGAATCACGTTCTTTCTTAATCATATTCTAGGCAGCACAGCACGCGAAACTGGCGCCTTCTGGTAGAGGGAAAGCTCCCCATAGAAAACTGTCTGATATGGTAAAAGATGAGACCCTTTATTGTTTTAGACACCTACCATAGATTGCTTTAACTCAGGCACAAGTAAATCAACCCCCCCAAGTCCTTTCTCCATTAGTCATGCTGCCTTCATCTGGATATTCTCTCACAACTCCACCTGTTATGACAGCCATTGCCCCACAAAATACCACCTGCGGTCAGACACCAACATCAATTCAGGGAGCAGGGCTACCAAACGGTAGTTCCTCTGCAAATACACCTGTAACTTCCACAACACCATCCCTCGTAGCAGGAATGGGTCCCACAACAACATCACCCCCACCAGTGTCTGCGCCCCTGTCCGGTGCCTCACACCTCAATATACCGCAGATGTACAGTGGAACTGCTTCCTCCGTCAATCAAGCAGTACAACGTAAGTATGAAGTACAAGTACAATGATTCTTAACAACTATAGGAGGAAAGTATATCAACTCCGTTCCCATACCTTTGCAACGGACACTTTCTTATTCTGCTGGTACCTTAATCTTCCCTTTTGTGTGTTTTAAAATCCAGTAGGGACCACCTCACGTTTTTACCTGCCCCCATCTGCCTTGACACAACCAACAGCACAATCTATACATTTACAACCTCATAACCCTTCTACAGTGCAGTTACCAACACCTCACACACCGTCTTCAGCATCATCTATGCTAATGACAAGCTCCCCTGTACAACTGTTACCCACTCTTCATTACTCTCAGCATGATCCATCATTCACTACACAAATGGCACCTTCCATGACAAGCCCGGCTACTCCCTCCACTCTCCTCCCACAGAGTAACCTACTTCCACCATCTACAGGATCATTTTCTATGCTTCCTGGGATGTATACCCTCAATATTGCTCCCTCACAACATATTTCCATGGCACGCCATGTACAACCACATCCTCAGTACCAGCAGAATTCCATATCTAAACCCAACGATGCTTTGGCTACATTTACAGTTGCCCCACCACCACACCAGACAATGTCATTGCCCTCTACAACTGTCCCCTCCCCTCTAACATCCCAAGATGTCTCTGGATCTATGCAAGGTAATGCGTTTGAGGGTGGAACCCCAATGCAAAATCCTGCATTGGCACCCTCACCAGGGGTGCAGCCAGCACAAACAACAACGAACCCCAACCAAACACAGGCACCTCTCTCGGGGGCATCACTGACGCAACCACTTCCATCCACAGTAGTGTCTTCAACCGCACCAAAAGCCATGCCACAAACGCTGCAAAGAGGGCAACACCTTATGCTACCACAACTTACACAAAAAGTGCAACACTACGCGGCACTACAGCCTAACCTCGCACACCTTTCTCCGCAGCAACATCAACAACTTTCCGCCCAACAAATGCAAATCTTGCAGCAGATGCACACTCAGCAAATTCAGCTGCGCGCACCTCTCACACTGCAGCCAGGCACTCCAGCCAAACCCCCACAACTTATCCAACAACAGACCACACCCACCAACCCCCCGCAGTCACTCCCCCAAAATACCGCAACACAACCACAACCACCGCAACCACAACCGCAGCCACAACCACCACACACACCACCAACCCTTGAACACCAAGGCCCAGATGTTGTACTCATAGGAACAACTGCCACCTCAAATACAGTGGCAGCCACATCAGCCATAAACATATCCACAGTAACACCGCCACCAATATCTTCTTCAATCCCGAGTACCAGCGTAAACACAATCACTCTCCCAGTTACTTCCTCACCCTCATCAGTAATTTCCACCCCAGCAGCACCATCAAGCATCATCCCTCCAGTCCCGAGTGCATTTCTTGTGCCGGAGACGGTGAGAGAATGAAAACACATAGTGACATCATATCACGCCTCTTCAATCACGCATCACACAGGAAACAATGATGTTACATCACATCAGCTGCACACAAACGACTGTCAATAGCACAACACACAAACTCACAGACTTTGGGGCGAAACTTTCCAGAAGATTTCGCCTCGGAAAACACGAAAAATTTTGTAAGAGATAACGCACGTACGCCAATTTGAACGGAAAAGGGTCGGACCTGAGCACAGATCGCTCAGTTCTATGCCAAAAATAGAGCCTTAGCTGAAGAAAGTGCACCTAACAACAAACACAGAAGGGCGGAATGCACAAAAGAAAACTAAAGAGGCAACTTAATATTCGAAAGGAAAACATTAAAATAAAAACAAAATACAAACAACCCTTTAGAGTACAGTAAACCGGAAGATCTTTTTACCCTCTACATCTCTCAATGGCGTCAACAACCACAAGTTCAGCATCAGCAACGATCACAGCCAATCCGGACGACATCGTTGTGGTCAGTGCCGTAAGGACTGCGATTGGAAACTTCGGAGGAAAAATAAAGGACGTGAACGCCATTCAACTCGCCACCGTTGTTCTAAAGGGTGTCCTCGAAAAAGTGCATCTTCGTCCCAAGGTGTGTTGTTTCTCCACAAGTTTTCCGTTTCGCTTTGATCTTTACGATTTACGACTAATGTACTTGTAATTGATTGATGGGAATTACCCATCTCTTCTTATTTGGTTTTATTCTTGCTAATTGATATGTTTTTGTGTAGACTTCGGATGTTAGTATGTCATACACCCCGGCCAGGTTGGACAAGTCTCCGATTAAGTTGGAGACCGACGCCATGAAGTGGGACGAGACATTCCAGCCTATTCAGGTTGATGAGGTTATCCTTGGGCAGGTTCTCCAGGGTGGCTTGGGCCAGAATCCCGCTCGCCAGGCATCCATCAATTCTGGTCTCCCCAAGGAGACAACCGCTTACCTCGTCAATCAACTCTGCGCCTCTGGTCTCAAGGCTATTCTTCTTGGAGCCGATTCCATTAGGAGCGGGACTGCTGAAGTCGTAATTGCCGGCGGTGTCGAGAGCATGAGCAATGCTCCGTATGCACTCCCCCGTTGTACTTTTTAGGCTTTCCAACACTTAGTTTTTAGGTACCTCCTACCCAAGGCAAGGTGGGGTTACCGCATGGATTTGACCGGACTTGGGGAGCTTCAGGATTCCATGGTGCATGACGGACTTTGGGAGTCGTTCCACAATGTTCACATGGGCATGACCGCAGAGAACATTGCCGCTAAGTACGAAATCACCCGTGCTGAGCAGGATCAAATCGCACTTGAGAGCAATACTCGCGCCAGAGCAGCCATCGCCAGTGGCGCTTTCAGGGATGAGATTGTTCCAGTAGTCATTCCTCAGCGCGGTGGAGCCCCTATTGTCTTTGATGTTGATGAGAAGCCAGTATGTTATTTCCTTTGGTTACCAGTGTCTCTAACATCATACAGATTGACACAACCTTGGCAAAACTGGGTGCCCTCAGACCAGCTTTCAAGACTGATGGCACTGGTACCGTTACAGCAGGAAATGCTTCAGGAATCAATGATGCTGCTGCCGTAGTCCTTCTAATGACAAGGGCCAAGGCTGCAGCTCTGGGCCTCACTCCAATGGCCTGCTTGCATTCATATGCCACAGCTGGCGTTGACCCAGCTTACATGGGTCTGGGAGTTATTTCTGCCACCAGAAAGTACAGCCAGTTTTATTTTGTAACCATCTTAATAACCCCGCCTACCACACAGGGCTCTCGACAAGGGAGGACTGAAAGTAGCCGATGTTCAACTCGCCGAGCTTAATGAGGCATTTGCTGTGCAAGCACTTGCATGCCGACGCGAGCTAGGACTGTCCCCTGACATCACCAACGTGCACGGTTCTGGTGTGTCATTGGGACACCCGATTGGATGCAGTGGAGCCCGGTGCGCAGTCACACTGCTTCACCAAATGACCAAGAAGGATGTCAAGGTTGGGCTGGTTTCCCTCTGTGTTGGTGGAGGACAAGGAATTGCCGCCGTATTCACCAGACCTTAACCCAAAAGTTATTTGTGAAGCCTATGTCTCTATTCTCTATTTGGGAAAAGAGCAAGACAATTTTGAAAATTGTTTCCAAGTAATTTCTATTTGGCATTTGCTGAATAAAAAAAACACCAGACCGCCGATCCTGAGCGACGATAACGAAAAGGACAGCGTTCCGGTCTGTTGATTATTTTATTCAGCCATTTTCTCTTTCATGGGAATTCGTTATCGTCGGTTTATTTTATTGGCGAAAGGCCAATGTCGGGTAACGAACGGGTTGAGACCAAAAAAGAGTACCAGTCGAGACTGTCCGCAGCATGCTCATTTATGATGGCGTGGCACACACGCTGTGGCGGGATGCATCGCTGGTATTTTTTTTTTTTTTTCGGCTTTGCCTCTGTAAATTGTTTAAGATAATCTTATCCACCAAGTCCTGTTACAGTGCTACCTGCACATGTTGTAAGAGCTATTGTTGATTATTTGAAGCCGCCATACCCTTGTTATGAGCCATGTGTGTTGTGATGTCAACATTCTTTTGTCTCAATCAAAGCGTGCAGTGCCGCCTTACTGGGTAGAAGCTAGTCCACATTTCTATCCAGGGCCGGATGTATTTCTTTTCAGAGGGAAAACATCCTCTAATTCTCACTACAGGCACGCTTTCTCAACCTTGTAACTTATAAAACTTCTCCAGTAAGACCTGCTGGTAACAGTACCGCTTTCTGATCTGTCATTTAATTCCATTCTGTTGGTACCTGATACAGTACCAAATGCAAGCTTTCCTCTGGAGACAATTATTTCTCCACAAGACATTCCGGCTATTCCACTCTGTAAAGAACCATGTCGTGGCAGACCACTTAAAATTGTGGTGGTTGGAGACTTTGGGGTGGGGAAGGTACAATACAATCACAAGTGTTGACCTATTATTAAAATTCCACTATTCTAAGACAGCATTGCTCTACCGCATTGCTTTCAATACATTAATTGGTACCGTGCAATATCCCGTCTTGTTGGCTAGGTCACTTACAATTCACAGATGAATACTCTCCAACTGTGTTTGATACTCTAGCGGCCACTGTAACATGTGACAATGAATTTTACAATATTTCAGTTGCTCTCACACTCTTGCGCTGTTACTATTAATTGGAAATAGTTTTGGGACACAGCAGGACTGGAGGATTATGACCGCCTTCGCCCAATTTGTGCTTTTCATTTAATGTTCATAAACCGTTTTCTAACACGCATAGGTTATTACTGCACTGATGTTGTCTTTGTGTGTTATTTTTCTCTGGCCCCTCAAACTTTGGAAAATGTCTATATGAAGTGGATCCCGGAGATTGGACACCACCTCCCTGGTATGCCATGTCATCCTTGGCAATTCTGACCCTACATTACCAAAAGGGGTTCCCATAGTCCTAGTTGCAATGAAAAAGGTTTTTTTTTCTCCCCGAAAACTCATAGTCAGTGACTCTTCCTTTGGACCTAGGACGCAGAACGAGACCCAATTGCAGTACACTTGTCTAAAACAGCCTACAACCCATCCACCTTTTCTCTTCATACAGAACGCAATGTGGTGGTGGGACTTGAAGGTATTGATACACAACCTAACACCTAACATACCCAAACAAAAACAGAATGCAGTGCCAAGACCGGAGAGGGAATCACACACCTTTTAAATACCGCAATACACGCAGTTACCACTCCCCAGAATCATTGATACTCTACTATCTGCCTTCCCCTTACTCTATTTATCAATTTAAAGGAACATCACTGTATTCCGTTGCCGTACACTTTGGGTTTTCGGGTTTTTTCCCACTTCCGTTTGCGGAGAGCCCAAACCGAAAAAACAAAAAAAAAAAAAAAACGAAATCGACACCAAAACCAACCAGAAGACGTGATCGATGAGCACAACCGAGGCGCCACCAGAGCACAAGCACAAACACAAGCACAAACACCACGGCGAGGCTGCGGCGGTGACGTCGGAAGCAGCCGCTGTCGTACAGAGCGCTGCCGCAGTGTCTGCGTCTGGCGCAGTTTCGTCGTCCACGAGTACGACGAGCGCTGCCACGGCCACGGCCACGGCGGAGAAGAAGGACAACGCGCCGTTGGTTGCCAGGAGCACCTTTGACGGTGACCAACAGCAACTGCAGAGGTTGGGCGACATTGGCAGGATCTACCCGTATGCGTTGACTTATTCACATAAATTAAATTGATGCTGTTGATTTGCGTTTGTGGTGGAAGCTAACAAAAAAAATGCACGGGGTTTACCAGGCAAGATTTTGAAGTACCGGCTACTCTGAAATTAACATTGGAGGACGCACAGATTATAAATGCAGCAAATGTTGCTGAAGTTTGTATTGAAATCATACGGAATGTTCCAAGGCCACCTTCTTTATCACTTGAAGGTAGGTAGTACTTTAGTTATTTCGTCCTTTGTAATTATGGTTGTAGGGGCTGGTGCAATTGCAGCCTACACATTCGACTTTGGGGGTGGGGGAAACCCGGAGGACAACCCATACTTTAGGTTGAACAGGGCACTTTACCAAAGAAATCTTTTGCAGTTGCGAAGGTTCAGAGGTTTTATTTATTTACTACTCTGGGCTTTGAGGCAGTTGCCAAGGTTTTATCCACCAAAGAAGACTCTATTCCGTGGAATAACAAAGAAAGTCCCCCTAGATGATGCACACTATAAAGCAGGTGAACTTCTCTCTCTCTCTTTTTTTTTGGGTTGAAAGGCTAAAACACGAGTAGGAAATAAAGTAACTTGGCATACAGCGTGCTCCACATCTCTAGATATGCAAGTGACAAAGAATTTCATAACTGACCGCACTACTGGCGTGTGCTCAGGGACTTTGTTTGTGATTACTGGCGACTGTTGGGGCTATGATATTGCGCCATTTTCTTGTATTCCCTCTGAAAGAGGTGACTTACATTTTTCCTGTAACAAAACACCCATACTCTCCCAGAAATTCTTTTGGAGCCTGAGACTGATTTTATGATAACTGGGATTGTTGACTCTACATCTCTTATTGTTGTCAACCTGGAAATGGTCGAATCCAAGGCTCTACTCGGAGATATAATAAAGTCGGCCGTAACAGTATCCTCTCCCCCCGTTGCTACTCCTGTCACTCCCCCTCAAGCAGCAACTCCAATTCGGCCTCCCACGGTAAATCCACAACCTTCTCAATCTCCCCCTGCTTCTACCCCCTCTCCATCACCCACTCCCACTCCATCAACTCCACTACAAATGGCTACGCCTGCAACAACCTTATCGCAAACAACACAACCTTCTACACTACCTCCAGAGAATGCACCCCTAGTTGAAAAGAAGCACAAACACCACCATCATAAGAAACCTACCGATGCAACACCCCCCTTGACTATTGAAGCCCCACAAACGCGCACACCTCCTATTCTTTCTGCAGTAGAAGTGCCTCAAACGCGGACACCTCCCATTGTTTCTCAACCTGCAAACACATCTATACCTTATCCTGCAGTAGTAAGCCCACCTATTACAACAACTCCACCTCCATCGCAACCACAATCACGGCCTCCTAAAGCTATATCAGCTGCAACACCCCCAATAAAGCTTAAAGAAAAGGAGGAACCTGGGCCAATGGTGGCAGACAACTTTGCGCTTTTTTCATCACCCCTAGATGCACCTGCTACCAAAAGTAAGTAATAATATTCACCTGTTTAGATCTCTCCCTCACTCGTCTCTAGGTGTTCTTGTTTCCGTTAGTGCCAAGAAAAGTGCTACAGTCTCACCAAAAGAACTCACACTCCGAGCCTTAGCAGAATGGCAAAATGGCATGATAGGTAACTGCATGACTGCCCTGTCTGTCGTTCTGTCCCGCCCTGTGCCACCCTACTTACCTGCTGTGCTTGTAAGTCATGCAGTTCTCACTGAAAAGGGGATATCTACCGCCGGGGCCGTGGTTCCACCAGAAGTCTTGGCTGTGACACCGTTCTCCAAAGTGTCCATTGACCTCTTTGTTTCACTGGCCCTCAACAATGGAGTGGTGCAGTCCAACAAAAAAGGCGCAAAGTCCTTCAGTGCGGCGCCTCCCGGAACCTTCTCTGATGACTATGGGGTTCACGAAGGCACCGAAATCGTACTGGAGATACAACAGCGATTCCCACCCGGAAATGAAGCCAACTTTTGCTATACCCTCTTCACGGCGCTGTGGAAGATACACGTCCACAAGGATTACCGTACAGCAGCCACATTGCTACGGCCGATTGCACGCAAGTGCGGCGGGGCTGCACATGCGTTGGGGTGCATGCACCTCAACGGTCAAGCAGTTGAATATGATGAAACCAAGGCGACCAACCTGTTCAAGATTGGAGCCAAAACCGGCCACAAAGGAGCTTTGTTTGAGCTGGGGTTCAGCTACCGGTCAGGGAGAGGAGTTGATGAAAACTGGGAAGAAGCAATCCACAGTGTCAGAGCCGTTGCACACACGGGATATCCGTGTGCCACCGATACACTCTCACTGTGGCTGAGGGATGAAGAAACCATGGACATGAACATGAGGGAATCCATGGACCTCCTGCTAAAGACTGCGCGTTCTTGGGAGCCAGAAGCGGACTTCACGCTGTCAACGTTCTATGCCACGGGTGTCAGGAAAGTGCTGCCGCAGGACAAGGTCCAATCCCAGCTGCATTTGGAAAAAGCTGCCAAGGCTGGGCTGCCAGCTGCCATCACAAAGCTGCGCAAAGCTCAAGCCAGGCTGGGGAATATAACTGGTGAAGGTGGCCCTGTTATGAACAGAAGGAACAACAACGATGAAGATGAAGAAGGAGAAGGAGAAGAAGAGGAGGAGGAGGAGGAAGAGGAAGAAGAAGAAGAGGAGGAGGAGGAAGAGGACCCCTTTGATGTTGTTGATGAGGGAGAAGGGGGTGAAGGTGAAGGTGAAGAGGGGGGTGTGGGTTTTTATGACTATGACCCTGATGCTGAGGGTTGGTGAGGAATATTGTTGGGAATTGAGTAGCTTGTGCGTGCAATTGGGTAGGGTAGTTTATTTAATACAGTAAGTTTTTTTTTGAAACATGAGTGGCAAATACATGGCGGAATAAAAAAAAACACCAGACCGTCGATCCTGAGCGACGATGGCGAAAATGACAGCCACATGGTTTTTTTGAGGTTAGCCAGTGGAAACACATAGGATTGTTATTGGTTTATGGTAATTGGATTGAGGAAGGGAGTGGGAGTCAGAGAGGAGCACAGGGCAGATAGTTCTTGTTGTGTGTGGCAATAAAAACCAACTGCAAGTGACGAATTGATTTGGGAGAGTGATGTCTTCTGAAGGTGTGGGCAAACATAGTCCTTACCTGACGTGAGGGGAAAAAAGAAGTGTTGGTGGAAACCTGAAATAAGATGTAGTCACAACTATAGGGCACGTCTCTGACAGCATGTGGGTCCAAAAAAATGATTTTGTCCTCTTTTGGGAAAGTTGGTTGATAGAATGTGGAGCGGAATTTTACCTTGAAATCCAATGAAGTAGAATGACTTCCGTGACCGACCTCCAATTATTCCGACACATTGAGGAAGACCCAAAAAATGTTTAATAACGGGGATGTAGTCCTGTTTTAAAAAGAGTTAGTTCAGAAGAGGTTAACGAGTACTCACTGAAATAATAGTACGACTGCCGAGTTGGAGTGGAACCAATATGAAAATAGGAGACCACCCCTTATAGACAATACTGCGGCCACGCTGATGTAATTTCCTTTGAAAGACATTGGTGATGGAGCACAACTGTGTAATCTCTCTGATGTCAATTATCCCTTCCTTGGCACTGTACATGGCAATTCCTGGATAGTGATTTGTTACAAGAGATCTGAAGTCTGAATAAGATTATTTATTTTAGAGGTGGACACATAAACACACTCAAGAATATTTGAAATATGTGATGGAGAGAACCAGTCAATACTGTTAGCCAGTGGATAAAGTTGAGCCCGAGTATGAATTATGTGATGGATTGAAAAAGGGCATCGGTCATCCGGAAAGTCCAGAAAAAGTTTGATGACCTTGTAGTTTCCATATTAGTGGAGCTGTTAGAGTGTGTTGACAAGTCAACCTCCGCTATCTCACTTAAAGATGCACAAACAAGTGGAATAGAAGAAAGTGCCATATTCAGAGGATTTGCTGAGTTGATCAGACACCCGACGTACTGAGGGTGAGCTTTAGCCCATTTGTTGCACAGAAGAGCTCTTGCAAGAATCATCTGCCCTGATTGTGTCAGGGACGGAAGAAAGGAGGGGAAAAAAAAAACCAGAACGTAGCATGCATCCCCACCCTGTGTCAGACCTTACATTAACAGTGTGGAGAGCCTGAAAACCATTCCTGTAGCTAGAAAAGAATAGTGTCATTGCCAACATTGAGAAAGTTTCTAGGGCCCACCAAAACCATGGCAACGTTCTGCATTCATGGAGAAAACGTGGAACTTGGTCGGCGTTGTAGTGATTTCCCATACTACATACAGGTGATTCTGCAAACCGACACCTGTGGCCTTGTTTTTTTTGTGTGTAATTTCAAACAGTTATTCAATGTAATCCAGCATAAGAGTTTTAACTTGGCCTGACGTTGTAGTAAGTCCTTGCAACAACTGAACCCAGCACAAGCTTCTCCAGACTACGTCTTTTCTTTCTTGCAGGTATGGCACTAGCAGAGACACTTACGCCAGTGCCTGAAGATCCAACGTCCACCATAAGAAACCCTTTTCGTGGCGTTACCAAGCCAAACTTAACTTATTAACCGTACCATCGTCTTCCTCCATTGACGATTGTTTCCCAAAACAAAGTAGTTGGAGTTCGTCTTGTGCAGTAATGAACGGGTAATTGAAACCCCTGCTCGTGTGTCAAACACGGCGACCCGTTTTTTTTTTTTCGGTGGTGTGCAAAAAAGCGCAGAAAACAACAAAAAATCCTCATGTGCACGGCAGCCGTAGTCGGTGCAGCAGCTCTGCCGACGTGGCCTGGATCTTCTCCATCTACGTTTAATGTGCGTGGTGGTGGTGCAGTCAGCGACACTAGCGGAAGATTGGTTTCCTCGTCTACGGCCAACTCTGCCCCGCAGCCGACCGGCGTCTCTGCTTCCGCGACAATTACTACCACAGCTGTTGGTGGCGGCGGTGGTGCTGCAATCGTTGTTCCTACGATCAGCGCCGCTGCGCAGAGTGGGCTTTATTCTGGCGGTGGTGGAGGAGCGTCGGTGTCGGCATCGGCGTCGGCGTCGGCGATTCAAAGTCAGTATCCAGTTGTGTCAAATAAGAACCTCTTGGTGATTGTCAAGTGTCCCTGGGCTAGGCCTTCAGAGTCGACTCTTGGTTGTTGGACTGCAGGAAAGGACTCGTTGTTGCTTCAGATTGCAACACGCCCTGGGTGTGAACCTGTTGACTGTATGTCTGAAAGCCATTTCTCACTTGTTTCTGTTCAGACATTTCTTTCTTATAATAGGGAGAGGGGTTCCCCGTTTTTCCGTCTTCTTAACACCCAACACAGGGAATGAAGCCTCTAGACAAGTGGGAGAGACACCAGCAGCCTGCATGATGCGAGCGAAGCAGATTTTTGAGCGCAAACTGAGTGAGATATTAAAAAGCATGTCAGAGAGTAATGTGCCTAACTCCAACTCGATTCCTCGCCCTGTTCCTGTAAAGTTCGACAGTGGAGAACGTGAGCCCTGACTTTTCTGCGTTTGTGGTCCCTGGAGAGAAGCTCAAATACTTTTCAGGATCAGAACTGCATACATCCAACGTTTTGTCCCAAGATCTCACAAGAAGTCTCCTGGAAAGAAAGAGTAATGCAGATGCTGTATGTATCTTTTCATCATTTGATCGCCTTTCTTTCACAACACAGGTATTTGAAGACACGTTCAAGAGGTGTGTTTTAACTCACAACTTTGACTGGCGAAAAATTGCAGTAGAGATGCACACAGATGCTCTTGAATGCCGGAAGTTGTATTACCAAATGTTTCCTCTCAGTGCCTCACATCTGCCTGTAGTGTATGTATCTCAAGTTTAAATCTCCTTTTGGTGACAAATTCCAAAGAATGAATCATAGCACTACTGTATCTATACCGTCACCCCCAACTTTACAATCAAGTGCCTGTGGAACCCCTCCAGTTTCTCAATCAAT
The DNA here is from genome assembly GCA_020536535.1 of Pelomyxa schiedti. Lineage (NCBI taxonomy): Eukaryota > Evosea > Pelobiontida > Pelomyxidae > Pelomyxa > Pelomyxa schiedti. The sequence goes on along the minus strand of JAHLWZ010000275.1, from coordinate 6,869 downwards.
ACTTTCAGCCAGTGCCTTGGGAGGTAAAAATCATCCCAACAACCTAACGTTCCTCACTTTTTTTTTTTTAGTTTCTGGTGTCACAAAGTCTATGCTTGCTGAGGCAGTACTGTCACTGGGAAATCTGGGTGCCACTGACACGTGACGGCGGCAAACACTTTTGCAATACAAATAAAAGTGACTGTATTCATAGTCAACTTTGGCTATGTGTGTTTTGTGCTGGCAATGTGGTCTGTGTGGTGGTGCTTTGTGTTGTGGAGGGGTGCATCCATGAATGAATTCTGGCTTGCTCGGATTGCAATTCCCGCAAGAGACATTCCTGTTTGTTGTTTCGTGTTTTTTTACTGGGAAATGAAACGCGTACCTGTCTAACAAACTGTTGTTCCATGTTGTTCCGGAGTATTGACTTCCAGTTGACGTGCTTTGTGCATTTGCTATGTAAAATCCTACAAAATTGTACACCCCCAGATTGTGTGTGGGAGGGGTATCCACAGACGGCTGTCTGTTTGTGGTTAGAGCATAGTTTGCAGGTGGTGGAAGACACACTGCGTGGGAAGTGCTTTTGGCAATACTGTTATGCAAGGGGCAGGATACTCGAAGGCGATGACAGTACGCATTGATTTGAGGGTCAAATACGCCACAGAATTCACTCCTTGTTGGTGGGCAGGTGGGAGTACTTAGTGATGCAACTGTTGAGTGTGCCTCTCGCTGGAAACATTACATTCTGGGTTTATTTTGAGAACTCTTACCTTGTAGTAGCATACATCGAGATGTGCTCCCAGTTTCGCCAAAGAGGTTGGTTCCCCACAAGATGGACAATCTAAGCTTAGTTGGGAATCCTGTTTGTCAACCTCCTAAGTGTCGTTAAATGTAAACAAAGAAAGGACACACATACGGCTTCTTCTGGAGGAGGATTGGAGAGCACAAATTGATTACTTTCTCGTACAAGTTTATCCAACTCAATGGACTCAGCCTTTAGTCTCCTTATCATATCCTCTACTGCTGAAATCTTAACCTTGTTCTTTTTTTTTTTTTAAGATTGCCGTAATTGGAAAGGAATACAACTTCAGCCAGAATTTTGTCAAAATTTGTTTGAGCTCTTGATTCCATGGGAGTGTTGCTGGTTATCACAGAGGGTTTATGCACATTTGGTTTCTGTAAGACAGGTCTGCACAGATTTTTACAAAAAAAGAGTGGAAATGACCTGCGTTAAATTGAATAGTTCCTTCTCTTTTTCTTTCACTCTGGCCCGCAAACGTGCTCGAGCAACCTTTTTTTTTGTTTACTGTGTTTAACAACACTTAACAACAAAAGGGAACCTGCATTCCACATTCCACGGTACAATATTTTGAAGTGGAGGTAGGAGATATTGGCTTGTGACACACTGGATTTTTGCAACAGGGAGGTGATCCATCAAGCTTGGAAAAGAGCGTCAATATGATCGGAGCGAATATGTAGCGTACATTTAGTCTATTCTCGAATTTCAGTATTGCAGTTTGCGTTATTGAATCGGCAGGTACCCAGTATGTAGGGTTGGAACCTGAAGAAGTGGCAGTGGGGTTGCCATGCACTTGGTATATAGTCCGACCGGCAACGTCAGACCACCCTTGAATTATACGAGCATCCAGCTTGACTAGCGGAGTGTCATACGGTATTTGTGGAGGGCGTGCTTTGACGGATGTTGGTTTAGAACGCAGGCGTTTCCTTTCTTGAGGTGAAAAAATGAGAAGAAGAACAAGTTTGTTCCGCCATACCACTGCAAACAGTACAAGGATTAGTGGCCTGCGTATCATCCACCTCAGAGTTGATTCCTTGGTTGCAGCCAGGGCAAAAATAAAACTACTATAGTAAGACAAAAAGATTGTTGCTTGTTGTGCTCATAAAATACAATTAATAATGACATGCAAGAAAAAAGAGGGGAAAAAAAAAAAAAAAACACTCTTGTAGCACATTCCAAAACCTGAAAAGGAGTGCGAGTCTGGTGGGGTTGTTTTTTCCTCCCGTGAATGCTCGTCGTTACTGTTTGGATCTCCGTTACATTCGCTTCCTCACCACACACGTACGGCACATCCACAACTGATGCCGGCTCGTCGATCTCCCTAGTGCAACAAACAACCCGGTATCAGTATTGAATAGACACAATAGACTTATTCCATAAACGAACATGGAGGCGCGGCTGTGCTCTCGTGCCATCTCTTAACGTTTGGTTTTTGATGAATGATGTAAAAGGCACCGAAATGATTAAATATTGGGAAGTGTGGGGCTTGGGTTCATCCACAAGAGATTGCACAGGTAGGGGTGTGTTTGTTGCCCAACATGCAGAGCAGCTCCTGGGGCTTGAGCATGGGATACTGGGGTGTTGTGTCTGTGAGAAGAGTAGGAGTGAAAAACAAAGAAACAGTACATACTGTTTGTAATAGAAAAGTGCAAATACTATGCCCATTTTTGGGGGAGAATAAAAACAACTTTGCATTGCAGGGTGCAATATGGGAAGAGTGAGGAGATGAGATAGAAGAGGAGATGAAAGAAAAAGGAGGAGTGGGGATGAGGAGTGGGTTCTCCAGTATCACACAACTCTCCCTACTAATACAAGTGTCTAGAAAGCAGAGACCCTTGCTGCACTTGACTCACAGAAATAATTGCATGGATTATACTTAATGCTTTGAGCTGGTGACAAACCAGCTGGATATGGAGCACTTTCATCAGCCAGAACAGAGTTTGTGTTTGTTTACAGTTATAAAAGGAAGAATAACAAAAATTGCAAATACACCATGAGACTGAACTATAACCACGTCTGATGGAGTCATAGGAATACAACCTGTAACTTTGCAATCAGAATAATGAAAGCACTTCCATTGCACACACACCAACCACACCTCAGTAACATGCTGAAGACAATGCTGGAGGTATCTCCCATACCGACCACAACACCATAGTTGAGCTGCTCTCCTGCCTGAAGGTGCACCCTACCCTTATTTGGCCCTGTATAGGCGACTGCAAGCCGAAATCGCCCGGCGAACCCCAAGTTGGGGTTCGTGCCTGATCATTTGCCGAAGATTCGGATACAATTCATAAAAACAAAAGCCAGTTTGTGGGGCACAGCGGGCCACGCGAGATCTTGTGTGACACATTACGGGACCAGTGGGAGATGTCGTCTGGATGGGAAACAACGGTGCCGGATGGCGTGGTGTCGTGGGCTGTGGGGCTCACGCTGGGATCGTCGTTGCTGTCAGTGGTGGCTTGTGCCTGCACTTTTGCGTGGTTTTTGTTTGGCCCCGAGAAAAAAGTTGCTCTTGAGAGTTACTCTGACACTGCAAGGTGGGCCTTGTTGATTATTTTTTATTCTCACAATTTCTCTTTTTAGTTTATTTTTCTTTTTTTTTTCTTTTATCCCCTTTCTCTTGAATCGTCTATGGATGAATTCTTTTGGTTATGTTTTTTCTTTTACCCTTACTGAATAAGGCACCATTCGGGAACAAAGATTATAGCCAGGCTTGTGTTTTGCCTCCAGATATCCGATTTCATTTCCTCGTGCTCAATGTCTATATCGGCCTCCTGGTTAATAATTTCCCCTTCAACGTATGCTTCCGAAAGGAATACATTTCCCACCTGTAGTTATTATAAGTTGATTTGTTGTCAGCTACACTTCCTCTGTGTGCTTACTGCTACGAACTCTGATCCAGTTGGGAGTCATGTCCAGCTTTGGCTGGACCACGGCAATTGCAGTTTATATTTACCGTGATACAAATCACGTATCCTCTGATGTGAGTTGAATTATATTTTTCTTCTGTCTTAATTTATTAGGTGAGCCAAAGCTATGATGTCAAGTGTTGGCGTTGCTACTGTAGTAAATGGAGAGTTCACTTCACTGTAATGCACGTTATGATATGGGGAATTTCTGCATTTCTTTCCGTTCTATTGGTTTCAACTGACTTGGTGGAAGAGGAACCCCCTGGGTGGTATAGTTACGTAATCATTTTTCCTTTTTCACTCTAAATAGGTGTCACCCTGTTTGGATGTATCAGTGGTTTACATGGTACGGCCCAATGATTTTGATGTTTGGAGTCAATCTTGTTTTGTATTTCCTGGTGCTCAGAGTGATAAACAGAGTTTTTGCATTCTTCAGCACTGAGGGAGATGCCTTAAAGTACTCCTAGTTTCTTTCCGATAAGTAACTTGACATTGCAGTTTTCTTACCACACCAACAGAAAGGCTGTAAGACCAAGATTACTGCTGTATTCGCTAATACCAATCATTTGTTGGTCCAGTAGCATAATCAATCACATACAAATGTCTATTGCACCGACTCTCAACTGGTAATCAAATTCCTTTACTATTTTACCTGTAAACCAACTTTTTTCTAAGGTATTGGTTGTGGTTGTTAGGAGATCTTCTGGCCCCTTTACAAGGTCACAGGCAATGGCTCCTGTTATTACTGCCTAACAAACTCCCAGGATTCTTCAATTGTCTCGTCTACTCCACTACCAATGATATCATTCCTTGGCGTCCACTTGCAAAGTGTTTGTTGTGCTGGTGCTGCTTCTCTGCCGCACCAAAAGCTAGTACTGTTGTGCGGGGTAGTATCAACGTCAGCCCTGAGGACACTGTGATGGAGGCTGTACAAGATGATCGACCTCTTTTGCTGTTTGAAGATATTGCCATAGTATCATCACCCCGCCTTACGGGCAGTGTGGACCTGGCCTCCAGAATAGTATATGACGACTACGAACCCGGCGAAAACAACTGAGCACCTCGTCATCACCATCATCCACCTTTTTTTGCACCCATGTGTAATGCTGTGCAGATAGTCTGTACATAATACTATTTAAACGTCCAGAGGCCCAGTACCAGCCAACTCCAACAGCAAAGTTTCTACCCCACAACAAACCTTTGCAAAAGGTTAAAAATTTTCGTTATTCATTCACCTGGTCCTCGACTCGGATTCAGAAGGAGGCAGTGCTTGTTTGTTGTGGTGTAGTTCCAGCGAGGGAAGGTGAGGGTGGGTATGGTCCAGCCTGTGTTCACATGTATTATATCTCAACAAGGGAGCCATGGGGATCACAGCGGCAAACAACAAACTTGGAGCCTGTGTTTCCACCACGTACTCCAAAAGAAGCCCCACTGGGCCGTGCGCCTGCCCCGCCACAGAACCAGAAGCGCCTCGCCCCGCGCCCCGCCACAGCGACCCAGAGACCCCAGTGCCCGCAGTTGCGTAGCAACGTCATACTGGGCGCTTCACCAGGAAAGCGCTTTGGACAACGAAAAAAAAACTGGATGAGAAACTCATGGGCGTCTCTGTTGTGAGTCCAATACCGAAACGAGTATGCTCCTAGACCCAGGCAGTTCCCAAGATCTAGATCTTCCCCCTCTTTTTTCCCTTATTCTTTTTTGATTAGTAATAGATTAAAAACGAACTTGGGTTGCCCGGTGCTGGGTGTGCCGAGTGTGCCGCTTAACTTCTATACCTGCAAAAAAAAACCACCGCGTGTTCGTTTTATCTTTGCAACACTAAATTCTAATTCGCTGTGACACTGTTTGCATTGTATTGCAACAACAAACTCTGTACAACAACAACAACAACAGCAATTCTGGCCTCGATTTTGACTGCGGTTTCATAAGTTCATAAGTCCATCATAAGTTCATAAGTCCACCATAAGTTCATAAGTCCATCATAAGTTCCAACAACATTCAATCCTCCTCATCATCCCCGATTTTGGCAAAAGGTTTGTTCCTTCCATTCCAGCAGTTCCTTCCATTAAATATGTGTTCCAACTCAATAATAATTTGCTCTCACAAACTCCACACTCTATAGCTAGCTAGTAGCAGGAATTCCGGCCAAAGGCAATAGCAAGCAAAGGTATTGTTACATTGAAGCAATCTAATTCTAATTACAATTATAGGCACTCCTGATATTCCCGATTTTGACTGCTGCTGACTTTTTTGTTTCAGAATCTTATTGGCATCGTATTATATATCCATTTTGTTGTTTTGGCCTTGGGGTTTTGAAATGAAAAGTACTACCGGAAAAAATTCTTTTTTTTTGTTATTTGTGTGGTAGTGTGAATGGTAAAGTGAGAATGTGTTGTTTGGGAGTTCTGGTGGTAGGGAAAAAACTGCTTGGTAGGTAGAAGGTCACATCCCCATCCACAACACATACAGCTTTATGTTGCAATACACTTCCCGTTTCTGTTTTTCCCCATGAAAGAACAGGAAGGATCTGACCATACATGGTAATCTGAAATCTCTTGTATCAGCTACCACTGACTGGAGTCACTCAAAGATACAAGGAGTTGAGTTTTGTCCATTTTGTTGAAAGTTGTGTGCTGTGTACTACATACAAATGACGAGTTCACCAGTCACCCTAAGTTTAGGGAAAAGATAGATCGGCTTGTAGTGGTCCGTTTCTGCCCAAGTAAAACCAGCAACCCACATTTCGTTCAAACCCAATGTTTGCCCAATCTGCTGTGGGCCATATCCTCCAATCACAGAACTCTCCCACAGCTCCTATGAAGGTGCCGTGGTCTTGGAATAAACATAAGTATCTTCATTGCCACTGTCCCTCGTAGGGCAAACCTGAATGGTGTTCTCAGCAGGGTTTGCGTGCAAGCTATCTCCTAACAGTATCTCCACAACTCCAATAAACAGTCCTGGAGCAGATGAAATTCGACCCTTCCCCTCTGAGATGGTCAAAAAAGGGAGTGCATATCGAAGAGTGCAATGAGCACATTGGTTTTCATTACACTGGTCATTATATATATATATATATATATATATATATATATATATATATATATATATATATATATATATATATATATATATATATATATATATATATATATATATATATATATATATATATATATATA
>JAHLWZ010000274.1:0-10808 GCA_020536535.1 Pelomyxa schiedti | reverse complement strand
GCCACATCAGACTTCAATAAAAGAACAACCCCCTTTGAGTTATTCCTTCTTAAAACCGCAGAGAAACACTCCATTTCATAGCTTAGTGCTCTATGAACTTTCGCGTTGTTCGGCCAATCTCATTCGAGTCCTCAGCGATCACTGTTTTCCGTAATTGATTGCTGATCCCCTCGTCGCAGCGGCGCAAGGTTGTTGGGAGTAATAATTGTTGGGATGGGAGTGCAGTCGGTATACGTGATCAACAAGGCAGGGGGTCTCATCTACCATCAAGTGCGTCGTTTTCACTTCACAACCTCGTACAACGCAGTTGAGGAGGTTGTGCTGCGCTGCGTCGCAGTTGTGGGAGAGCGTGGGTGTTTTGACATACCATTTTAATCTGTGGCCCTCTCCTAGGACTATGACGGTCGGCCCAAGTTGGATTTGAACGAGTACCTGAGAGTTGGCTCAGTGTTTCACGCAGTTTACGTTATTGCAAGTCAATTAGACCCGCACCCTGCTACCCAGTCATCCGGAATTATGGTGTGTATTAATTCCACAGATGGATAGTGGTGGTGTTTTAATAGGTATCCTTATTATTATTATTAGTAGTAGCAATGATGCCTTTACTGATATTTCCAAGTCTCTTGATGGAGATACCTTTACCCTTCATTGCTTCCAATCTCCCACTGGAGTCAAATTTGTACTGGTCACAGACACAGCGGACATTGGGCCGGATGAAACACTCATTGAGATATACCAGACATATGCGGACTATGCACTGAAGAGCCCATTTTACGAATTGGAAATGCCAATCAGGTTTTTATGGTCCCTCATTTCCGTTGAATGAAAAATATATATTTGCGGAAAACTTCTGCTAACAACCAACAAGATGTGAAAAGTTTGAAGAAAGACTTACTGCTGTGGTGAGAAATCACAACGCAACAAGAAGTAAATCCACACCCGCTGTCAGCACAACCTCGACATCAAGGACTTCCTCTTCGTGAAATCACAACACCACCCACCCTCCATATTTTTAATTTCCTTGTCAAATATAACAAAAAAAAAAGCCATTGAAGTTTTTACATGCTCAAAAATTTATTATTTTCTGATCCTTGTGTATTTACAGTGCTATGTTGTTGGTGTACCCCTACGATTTATGTAGTAGGTCAAGCGCACGTGCTGCTGCCTTGTCATCTGGGAATTTGGCTATGAATTCCTGCAGTAACCGTTCCAAAGAGGAATCGTCAGTGTTCTCGGTATCCGGCTTGCAAAGGGCATCGTCCACGCCGGAAAATTGCTGCAGTAGGAGCTGAGTCTTGCTGTCAATCCTATTGTGGGATTTTAGCGTACTGGGGATAATATATTATGTTGGGAAGGCAAAGCTCACTTGGGATTTGCTCCAAGGAATTCATGCACAAGAATAGGTTCTTTGAATCCTCTAACCTTTTTGCATTTGAGTATCCTTTTATGTTTGGAATGGAAGAATTTACGTTAATTCTGCCAAGAGCTCGGAAGGAAAACGCTTGGCCTGTTTCTTTCCTGATACTGTCTGTAACAAGAACTGATGTCGAAAGTTCTTTATTCAATGGTTCCAATCGGGCAGCAAGGTTGACAGTATTACCTATAACGTACATCAGTGTTAAGGATAACAATTATTTAGAACTCACCCAAAACTGTATAGTTCAGCCTTTGGCTCGACCTGAAGAGACATTAGGAAACTGAAGGAAGGAAACAAGTTGAGTTTACCCCACGTTTCCAGCCCTCACTTCTCCAGAGTGCAGCTAGATAAGTGTCATTTTTTTATGGAAACCAGGTAGACCGCTTACCCCGATTCGGACACGCATTTTGATATTGAACTTGTGGAGAAATATTACATTTAATTTCGCCAGTTCTTCAAGAATTTGGTCCACCGCAACGCACGCGCACATTTCGGGATCCTCAATAGATTCAGGGCATCCCCAAAGTGCCTTTAAAGTACTTAGCGCAACAATTGCAACAGGGGGATGGGGGATACCATGATCGCATCTCCAATGTACTGTTAGAGGAACAGTAAGTTTTGGCATTGTTGGCATTTAGTAAAACAAACCTTGTCAATTGTGCCGGAGTTCGTCGTTATAATGGTCGAAAAGGATTCAAACATCACTGAAAGAACTTCAATGATGATCTGAGGCCCATATGTGTCCATGTTACTGGTCTGTTTGGAGAAACAACATTAAGACAGGAGTTGCCAGAAGGACACATACAAAATCGACGATGTCGAGGAACATCACAACGCACTTCATGGCGCGGAATCCGACAACTGGCCTCAGCTTATTTTTGCACAAGTGCCTTACAACTTGTGTGGGTACGTATCTGTATGTGGTCAACAAGTTGTGACTAACAAAGAGGGAAAAAAGGACACACTGGCCGAAAGACTCAAGTGTGCTCTGCATAGTGCAAACTTCTGCATTTAACTGAAAAGATATTGAGAACCAGAGTTTTTTATTGGGGTTTATACCATATCGATTTCTTTAATTGTACTCGTTTTTAAAGAACCAGAACTATCACTTCTAATCAGACGTTAAGAGCGATGTAATAAAAGGTGCACGAACCTCGTAAATCTTCCAGTTGAGACACTGTGTAATTTTGTTGTTACTTTCTTGAGAGCGGAGGCAAGAACCACAGCCAGAGATATGCTGAGAACTATGGCTACTACTGCAATAAACAGCTCCACACTCAGAATAACCCAGAATGATGTCTGTGCATCAGATTCAGCTTGGTGCTGCTGTTCAGTGATGTTGGACAGGAAGTCCTGTTGGAAACCAATGTTATGGAAACCATGAACCCGAAAATATTTCTTACGCGTTCAGGAGTGACAAGGGTGAGCCAAAGAGAAAGCCCACCATCGGCAGTGATGGGAACAACGTCTACAAAGCAACTCCCATAGGACAACATGACTGTAAAGTGCGCCTCAGTGTGCACATGATTCGTGAGATTGAGCCAAGCATTGGTTGTAATGGCAATTTCCTCATTCAGGCTATTGGGTGCCTTGATTATTGTCCCATTAAGGTATGTTATATTCAGACCGCGTGTGGCGGCCATCAACTACTTGACGTGAGAAATACAAACCAAAATCGGTTTTTTGTGAGTACCTGAAGAATGGGATCGACGAGATAAGCTGATCCAGTTTCAGTGAGGTTCATGGATGTGAAATACTTCCTCATCGAGACCAACGAGAATGTGATTTGGATGACGGCTGGCACTGGGATTCCGTTCACTCTCTTTGTGTATCCGATCGTGTATCCAGTTGATGCAGAGAATGATTTGTACACGTTTGTCCAATAACCATTCACAGCTGCAAGACCCAACGGCCTGTGAACCAATTGAGTTCAGGGACTCAATAGAAGAGTGCCGAACATACCACCAAGATTGGATCGTGATGTTATAGTTCTTCATCACTCCACTGACGTTTTTTGTGGGGAGCCCATTGATATACTTGTATGATATAAGGTCGTGACTCACTGCACTGTCATAAACAACGTAGAATCCACCTTTTTAAGTGAGTGAGTAGTGTCAGAATTTATCGCGAACAAAGTGACACACTTGCATATCTCTCAGAATATGCATGATCTCCATTGGAGTTTTTCCATGCAGTCATCTTAACAAGAAAAACTCCCAGTTAATTAAAATCGACGAGATAACAACAACAAAAAAACTAAAACAAGGAAAAAGCACTCACTACGTTGGTGAAGTCTTTCCAGCCGACGTTAATAGGAAGAAGTATCTGCCTAAAGAGGGAAGAATCTGTTGAAACTGGTACCGCCGTTGTGTAGGCCTCCTCCAGAACGGCACCTTCAATCAGATTGGCCAAGTTGGGTGCCTGCTGGACCCACGAGCTGATATTAGAAATAGCCTGTACCGCCAACAGCCTCCTGTACAGTTCCAGTGCCTGTTCATCAGTGAATCAACGACAAAGAATTTTCGTCAACTGTTTTGAAAAAATAGAGAAGTACCTCAAGGAGGTTCGTCTTTGCGGTGCTGGACACTTTGTTCAAGGATTCATTCCATTGCTGGGTCATGGGTACCAGGCACACGACTATGACGCACACGACGATGGCGACTGACGATAGCGGAACTACTACTTTTAGCGGGAAAGCCCCAGTGCACATTCCCCTGTTTTTCCGGCGTCTGTGTCCCGGTTGGCCTCGTTCCGCAGAGTTCGAGGAGACGTCCCCTTCAATGGGGACTCCGATGCCATCTAGGTATTCGTTGTCCTTGATTGAAGAACCTATTGATGGTGTCGTGCCTCTGTCTGCTACTTTGTTGTTGGTTGTTGTTACTAGTGGCATGGTTGGTAATGGTTTTCTTTGTTGGGTGGGTTTGGTTTGGTTTTTTTTTTTTTAGTGTTGTGTTTGGTTTCGAATAAAAGCGGCTTTTATTCCCTTGTGGAACATTTCCCAAACAAGAGGAACGGTTAAGGAAAACCAAGCGCAAGAAGAGGTTGTCCTACACAAACCTTTCTTTTTGGGTTCATCTTAAAAAACCGTTTTGGATTTCGGTGTTGATGTACATCCGTTCTCTTCGTGTCGTGCCAGTGGTGTGAAGTTTTTAATAAGGAAACTTGAGTTTTTCGCCAGTTTTTAATAACATACAAGCACTCTCTGTCACCCTTGTGTGTGGGAGGCTTGGTGACTGTGTTGGGTGAAATTGTGGGGGTAGTATATAATAATCAATATGTGTGACTATTGCTGGGTGGTATCTCAGATTTGTGGAGCAGGTCAAGGGCTCGTGCAGCTGGTTTATCTTCAGGGAATTTTGTAATGAACTCCTCAATCAAGTGTTGTAGGTCCGTATGATCAATGTTGTCAGCTTTACACAGCGCCTCGTCAATAGCGCCGTATTGCTGAAGCAACAGTTGGGACTTGCTGTCAACTCTGTGTTGATGTGAGAACACTCAGGCAAGGAAATGAGAAGCAAAGACACACTTGAATGTGGAACCAAAGAATTCGTGAACAAGGATGGGGTCCTTGAACCCTCGGACCTGAACTTGGGTGTTAGTAATCTAATGGAATGGTTTGTAGTAGTCGGGGTAACTACATAGATGTTGCCGAGTGCCCGGAATGAGAAAGACTTGCAACAGGGATTCCTGATGCTGTCAGTGACAAGAACGCACGTTCCGAGTTCCTTGTTCAATGGTTCCAATCTTGCCGCAAGGTTCACTGAGCTTCCTGTCAGAGTTGTCAGATGATAATCGTGATTATTATTTTAGAAGTATCAGACTCACCCAACACGGTATAGTTCAATCTCTGGCTTGACCTGCGGAAGGAGTTGAGTGGGGGAAAAAAAGGAAGAGTGCGGCGAATTTACCCCACATTTCCGGCTCTCACTTCTCCAAAGTGCAACTTGATTGAACTTAGTTGGGGTACAGGAGAAAAGGAGTCATACCCCAATTCGGACATGCATCGAGATGTTAAACTTGTGCCGGAATGTAACGTTCAATTTTGCAAGTTCTTCAAGAATTTGATCCACTGCAACGCACGCGCACATTTCGGGATTCTGCAGAGCCTCAGGGCATCCCCAAAGTGCCTTTTTAAAGATAAGAAAAGCATGATTTGGTGAAGAATGTATTTACCATTATGGCGTCCCCAATGTACTAATGTGGATACAGTGAGACTTTAGAAGAACGAATTGCTTAGGGAAACAAACCTTGTCTATAGTGCCTGAATTCCTCGTAATGATGGTAGAAAAGGATTCAAACATCACTGAAAGAACCTCAATGATTACCTGAGGTCCATAGGCATCCATATTCTTGGTCTGAAAAAAAAAAACATCCCAATAAGACCACAAAATGCAACAATTTGATACATACAAAATCGACGATGTCGAGGAACATAATAACGCACTTCATCGGTCGGAACCCGACAACCGGCCGCAACTTGTGCTTGCATAAATGCCTTACAACTTGCGTTGGAACGTATCTGAAAAGAAAGAAAATTCAGAATGAGGAAAAACTAGCCAGGAAAATAAAAAGAACACACTGGCTAAAGGACTCCAGCGTGCTCTGCATCGTGCAGACCTCAGCATTTAGCTTTGACAGATTTAGAAAGAATTTGAGAGTCCACAATGCATACCATATCAATCTCTTTGATGGTGCTCGTTTTTAATGATGTGTAACTATCCGTTCTGGTCACAGTAAGTAAGGATTGTGGAAAAGCTGTTGTGTGCAAACCTTGAAAACTTTCCAGTTGAGACACTGTGCAACTTTGTAGTGACTTTCTTGAGTGACGATGCAAGAACCACAGCCAGTGATATGCTGAGAACTATGGCCGCCATTGCTATGAATAGCTCCACACCTAAGACGGCCCAGAGCGAGGTTTGTGCCTCAGACTCCGCTTGTTGTTGCTGTTCTGTGATACTGGAAAGAAAGTCCTGTTGGGAGGTGAACTCGAGAAAGTACTGGGGAGAATATTACACGTTCAGGAGTGACCAGAGTGAGCCAAAGAGTCAGACCACCATCGGCAGTGATGGGAACAACGTCAATAAAGCAACTTCCATCGGGCAACATAATCTCGAAGTGCGCCTCAGTGTGTACATGATTCGTGAAATTCAACCAAGCATTTGTTGTCACAGAAATTGTTTCATTTGGGCTTTGAGGAGCATTAATTATCGTTCCATTTGGCCAAGTTATACTCAATCCAGGAGTGGCTGCCATCAACTATGAGAAGTTAATGTGAGGAAAAGAAACAATCAGCAACAGAAGACACCTGAAGAATGGGATCGACGAGATAAGCTGATCCAGTTTCAGTGAGGTTCATGGATGTGAAATACTTCCTCATCGAGACCAACGAGAATGTGATTTGGATGACGGCTGGCACTGGGATTCCGTTCACTCTCTTTGTGTATCCGATCGTGTATCCAGTTGATGCGGAGAATGATTTGTACACGTTTGTCCAATAACCGTCCACAGCTGCAAGACCCAACGGCCTTGAAGGAAGTCAATGGGATACAGACAGGAGAATCCAAGTCATACCACCAAGATTGGATCGTGATGTTATAGTTCTTCATCACTCCACTTTTATTATGTGAAGGGAGTCCGTCTATATACTTGTATGATATCATGTCGAGGCTCAGAGCACTGTCATAAACAACGTAGAATCCACCTTTTGAGATGAAGTAGGGTAATAAATTTAGAGCGAACAAGAGACAAAGTGGCACACTTGCATATCTCTCAGAATATGCATGATCTCCATTTGAGTTTTGCCATGCAGTCATCTGAACCAGAGTGTTGATTTGCAAAAACTGTACAGATGGAACACACAATATTTGTGAAGTCTCTCCAGCCAAGGTTTATAGGACGGAGGACTTGGCGAAACAGCGAAGAGTCGTTCGACACGGGAACCAGTGTGGTGTAAGCCTCCTCGAGGACAGCACCCTCGATCAAGTCAGCCAAAGCAGGAGCCTGTTGCACAAGTGTGCTGATGTTGGATACTGCCTGTTCTGCAAGTGACCGTCGGTAAAGTTCCAATGCCTGTGTGTGTGTGATTGAGTGAATGGTTTGTTGCACGGTTTTTGGTGAGTTACGGTGTGTGTGTTCAAGGGCGTTTTTTACGTGAAGAAGCAAAATCGAAAATAGCATACATCGAGGAGGTTTGATTTTGCTGTGTCAGAGACTGTGTTGAGGGATTTGCTCCATTGTTGCGTCATTGGAACGACACAAACGATAATTACGCACAACACAATGGCCACGGACGAGAGCGGGACGACCGCTTTTAGCGGAAACGCCCCCCGGAGCCCGCCGTTTCGCCGACGCAACTCGGCGCAGTCCTCGACCGGCACGCCGATTACGTCGAGGAACTCGTTGTCGTTGGTGCTGGCTACCGTGGTGTGGCTCTGGGCCGTGTGGCTGTCCCTCCGAGGTGGTGTGTGACTCTCCTCGTCGTCATTCTTGGTTGCCCGGCTGATGTCGGCCACCTTGTTGCTGGTGCTCTTGATGATGGGCATCTTTGGTCGTGTGTGGCTTGGTGTTTTTTCCTTATTGTTTCCTCCTCCTTCGGGCCTGGTACGTCCTTTCCAGTTATTCTTTTTTAGCGCCCCGAAAAAACCAACAAGGCGAAACAGTACAACCGTTTGTGCACAGTATTTACAAGAATGGCCCCAAATAAGGAGACATACCCGCCATCTTTCCCAGTTTGCGTTGATTGAACATCCAAATCTTTCTGGTGGGTGCGTTGATGGTGAGTACCACTGGCTTTGGGGGGCAGTGACCTACGGCAACTCCAGCGAAGCTCTGATCAGAGAACTGGAGTTGAGCGATATCTAGGGGAACTTACATGAGCTGGCACTCTCCGGAGCAGAACTTCGGTCTTTGATGGGGTGTATGAAGAAAGAGACAGGAAAAAGTTTCGAAAGTTTTTTCTTCTTCAAAGCACCAAACACATTCAAAAATTACATAGTGATTTGATTCTGTGTTTCTGTGTAAATAGGGGTTTGTTGCTTTGCCCCATACAAAAGGGGGTCAATGTGACATGACCGTGGTCTCACTGATGCTGGGTGGTGGTTGTCCCTCTGATTTGTGGAGTAGTTCAAGGGCGTGTGTGACTGGTTTGTCATGTGGATACTTGAGAATAAATTCCTCCAACAGCTGTTGTACGACCTCACCGGCTTGGCACAGGCATAGGGCCTGATCTACAGTGTCATAATCTTGAAGCAACATTTGGGACTTGCTGTCAACTCTGTGTGGATTTGAGAATCACTTATAAATAGGGAAAAAGAATGAACGCACTTGAATGTGGAACCAAAGAATTCGTGAATAAGGATGGGGTCTTTGAACCCTCGAACCTACATGGAGGTAAGGAGGAATTAAGAACGGTAGCGCGAAATACATAGATTCTGCCGAGTGCCCGGAATGAGAAGGACTTGCAACAGGGATTCCTGATGCTGTCAGTCACAAGAACGCACGTTCCGAGTTCCTTGTTCAATGGTTCCAACCTTGCCGCAAGGTTCACTGAGCTTCCTGTCAGAGTTGTCAGATGATAATCGTGATTATTATTTTAGAAGTTTCAGACTCACCCAACACGGTATAGTTCAATCTCTGGCTTGACCTGTAATATGTCGTCAGTACTAATCATACATGAAGGAAATGCAGGTACCCAACATTTCCGGCTCTCACTTCTCCAAAGTGCAACTTTGCGGAAACCAGTTATTTGACGCGGAAGAAGAGAAAAGGAGAGTGGTACCCCGATTCGGACGTGCATCGAGATGTTAAACCTGCGGAGGAACGTAACATTTAATTTTGCAAGTTCATCAAGAATTTCGTCCACTGCTATGCACGCCCGCATTTCAGGGGCTTGCATAGCTTCAGGGCATCCCCAAAGAGCCTTTACAGAAGTTAAGCGCAACAATTAAAAGCGGGATGGGGGATACCATTATCGCATCTCCAATGTACTGCATGTAGGGGCACAGTAAGTTTGGCATTGTTTGCATTAAGTAAAATAAACCTTGTCAATTGTGCCAGAATTTTTTGTGATAATGGTAGAAAAGGATTCAAACATCATTGAAAGAACTTCAATGATGATCTGAGGTCCATATGTGTCCATGTTCTTGGTCTTGGAGAAAAACCATTTAGAAATATAATAATAACCTTGACTTTTACATACAAAATCAACTATGTCGAGAAACATAATAACGCACTTCAAGGTGCGGAATCCGACAACCGGTCTCAACTTGTTTTTGCACAGGTGCCTGTATTATGGACCACATGTTAGTTGCGAACCAACCTGGGAAGCCACACGCCTGACAACTTGTGTTGGAACGTATCTATTTTCCGAGAAAATAATGAATGGAAATAACAATAAGAAAAGAAAGAACGCACTGACTGAAAGACTCAAGAGTGCTCTGCATTGTGCGAACTTCGGCGTTTAGCTTGCATTTATAAGAGATCGAACAGAGATTTGAGATCACACCATATCAATTTCTTTGATTGCACTCGTTCTTAATACAGTGGAACTGTCTCGTCTGGTTTTTCAACGTGAGGATAAATACTTACTTATAGGAAGTATGGAACCTAGAAAATTTTCCAGTTGATACACCATGCAATTTTGTGGTGACTTTCTTGAGTGACGCTGCAAGAACCACAGCCAGCGTTATGCTTAGGATAATTGCCACCAATGCTATGAATAGCTCCACGCCTAATACTGCCCAGAGCGAGGTGTGTGCCTCTGACAACGACTGCTGTTGTTGTTCGGTAATGGTGGAAAGGAAATCCTGAGATTGATCCACTTAGTGCTAAAAATAGTGAATTTGGGAAAAGGTGTCTTACACGTTCAGGAGTGACAAGGGTGAGCCAAAGAGTGAGCCCACCATCGGCAGTTACAGGGAAAACGTCGACAAAGCAACTTCCATTAGATAGTATTACCGTAAAATGTGCTTCCGCGTGTACATGATTTGTGAGATTTAGCCAAGTGTTGGTGGGCACCGAGACTGTTTCAAATGGGCTGTTGGGGGCACTCATTAAAGTTCCATTTAGATAAGTGAGATTCAGTCCGGGAGTGGCGGCCATCATCTAGGAAGATTTGTGAGAGAGGAAAAAGCAGCAATTTGTATTTCTACTTGCCTGAAGGATAGGGTCGAGGAGATAGGCTGATCCAGTTTCAGTGAGACTCATGGACGTGAAATACTTCCTCATCGAACCCAACGAGAATGTGAACTGAATGACAGCAGGAACAGAGATTCCGTTCACTCTCTTTGTGTATCCAATCGTGTATGTAGAAGAGAATGATTTGTACACGTTTGTCCAATAACCGTCCACAGCTGCAAGACCCAACGGCCTTGAAGGAAATCAATGGGATACA
>JAHLWZ010000267.1:44713-81152 GCA_020536535.1 Pelomyxa schiedti | reverse complement strand
CCTCAACTAGCAGATGTACTCCTCAGAGTACTTGGGACTCCGCTGTGGCGTCCCGCATGCGAGTACTTCAGGTAGCGCGAGTCGCAGGAAGTGTGCATCTGAACCACCATCGGGGAAATTCTCTTCCCTTTTAGGCTCCTTTTCGATCCTATCAGATGGCTACAAACGTAGTTTATTGTCGTCCTCGTAACGATGATGATGCCAAGAGGGCATTACTTTCGTGTGAATGTCTTATTATATTTCAACAGTGTCCCTCTCACAATCACACAAGGCTATTGGGGAAACTGACTCATAATAATGTCGAGATCATAGCACAAAGGATTTTGGAGGTTCAACCATCACTTGGAGTTTTGGAAGGTGTCACGTTTTTTCTTCAGTCAAACCTGTTATGATGGTTTTCACCCACACCAACCAGGATTTGTGGAGAGATTGCACAATTGTGCTGCAAGGGAACCAAAATATAGTGGGATGTATGCGGTGTTGTGTTCCACTCTGGCCACTGGTAGCGGTGTGATTGCAAACAACGCAACATTTGGGAGTATATTCAAGAGGTCATTGTTGCAAAAGTGCCAGAGTGAATTTGAATGTACCTTCGCGTTAGTGTTATCTCTCCCTGAGTCAGAGGAAAAGGAGAAAACCATCAGCAAGCTTTTTGGGTATGGTGCGTGCCTCTACGCACAGTTCTAATAGGCAATTGTTAGGATTGTAGAGTTCATAGGTTCTCTATATCTGCAGTCAATGATTCCTGCCATAGTTATTAATTCCTGCATCCGTACACTTGCAGAAGTGAGCACATTGAATTCCATTTTTCCAGTTACTACCTGCAATCTAGAATGAAACTGGCCCAATGCTTGAGGCGCTGTGTAAACTCCTATCCAAAGTCGGCCACAAATTGGAGACATCATGTACCAGTGGAACTGCCATGAATGAGGCCTTCTTTTCCAGGCTGTCTCTTCTATCTAGATCAACTGAACTACCTCCCAGAATACGGTTTCAGCTGTTGGTATGTTTACAGGGATTTTTTGACTGCACTTACAATTACCAGGATTTGCTTGAGAGGAAAGAATCACTATGGGCTTGATAAAAAAAAGTTCTTGCGTCGATAGAAATACAGGAGGATTCTCTTATTATTACCAATGCAGAAGAAAAGAAGACGGTTTCAAAGCAGTAGCCTCAGTGTACTTGATGAGTAAAAGAAGTTCGTTTTGCATTGACTGGCTGTTAGAACTTCTAGTCACCTCAACGGAATAAATGCCATCAGTTGCAGGTCTGGAAGTGAAGAGGAGCCCACCCTCAGCAATGAAATCTGCACAGCCCGATGGGATAGCGCCAACCCTCAGTGCCGCCAGCTTGTTTACAGAGTTGCAATCCATTAATTTCCACCACTTTTCAGTCTCTTCCATGCATTGAATGCAATACAATGAACCAGTCATTTGGTAAATAGAATGCCCAACCCTATTATTATCAAACTTGGCCAGTACTCTTTGCTTGCCGGTTCTTTCTTCAACTTCAACAATATACTTCCCAAGATTTCCATATATCAGAGTGCGTATGAGAAGGATAAAACAGTGGTCACCAGTGTGTTTTGTGAGAACCAACCCAGCATATACTCTTGTGCAGAAAGTTTGAAAATCAATAGCGATGTTTGAGTTCAAGTCAGTCTTGGTTCTGCTCAGTTCAGTGAATTTCCTTGTTGACCATAACTGTGCCACATCAACAAGCCGAAATCGTATCCAACAGCTGAAATCCGAGCGCCTCTGAAACGTGACAATCACGGCTTCATCAAGAACAGACCTGTTGAACCAGAGGAAGGCCTGGGAGCAGCAAAGTGACGTCACCAGGCCGCGGGGGGTGCCTGCAATTGCGCGCGTGACGTCACCATCTTCGTCGAAACGCAGCTGCTGCTGTGGATCCTGCCAAAGGGGCGTCACTTCGATGTCCCGGCCCTCGTGTGGTGCCATCACCAACCACTTCCCATTGGTGAAGTAAGTGGCCTTTGTCTTCCACGAGATCAGCCTCTTCCTGGTCTCGATGCTGACGAGGTCAAAGCAGATCTCGGTGTCGTTTGGTTTGTACTCACAGAGGACGTTGGTGTCGTTGACACACACAACTTTGCACTTGGGCCTCTCGTCCCTCCAGCACTTGACACCCCCAACGAGAGATCCCATAAGTGGCAAGAAGCGGAAGGTGACCAGGCTCTCGCGCTGGAACCGCATGCGGAACATCCACGTCGGCGAGTACACAAGCCATTCCCAAACCACCTTGGCGCCCTGCTGGAATTGCCTGTTGTTGAACCATCGGCGCCGCAGTTGCTGGTGCGATTTGGACGTGACGTCGCCATGACGTGTAGAAGAAGAGCAACGGAGGGGTTTGCAACTGCTGCCGCAGCGGGGGTGCGCGGACAACAGCAGGGAAACGAACTGGTCCCGCAGCTGCCATGAGGACGAAGAGGACATGCCTGTTGGGAGCTCCGATGGCGACGCGGGCGACGAGAGCAGAGAAAAAGGGGGCGTAAGAGTCTCGTCTTCGGCGACATTGTGGGACTCGCACTCTCGGTCAGGGTTTTTCCTGGGCTTTTTCGGTTTTGGTGGTTGCGGGCGCCTATGTTCTGCCATTTTGTTCTTTTTTAATTGGGCACCGTGGGCTGGAAGTGCCCCTTTCTCCACACACGTAATCAAGGCGCATGGTTTTTTTTTGGTTTCGAACTGGCGGAATAAAATAATCAACGGACCGGAACGCTGTCATTTTCGTTATCGTCGCTCAGGATCCGGCGGTCTGGTGTTTTTTTTATTCAGCCAACTGGTGTTTCTTTTATTCAGCCAGTTCGTTTTGGCTTGTGTAATGCTGAGAACGAGGACCTCAACAACTGCCGTGACAAGCAGCACAACCGCTGCACCCATAAGTAAGACATTACAGCCACTTGGCCGCACTACTCGCGTTCATTTTGAACAGAGTAGAACTGAGCGTGAAAGTGGTGGCACTGCAGCCAAGGACAAGGGCGATGGTGCCTCTGGTGAACCTGGGGTTGTTTCAGTCAGTTGGTCTCCAGATTCGGATTTGGCCAGTGGGCCAAGTCCCAGCCCAACCCCGTTAATGACACCACCGTCGCGTAAGACATTATGGGATATGACTCGTGACTACTACCAGACTGCTAATCGTGTATGCTGCTTTTTGTTTCCATTTGGTTTTGGTGCTTTTTTTTTGTTTGTTTTTGTTATAATGTTTTTTTTCTTGGGGGATTGATATCAGCAACGAATCAGCAGAGTTTGTTTTGTATCCGAGTTTGTACAAAACGGTACAACAAAGAAGCAGATAGATAGTAAGTTTTTCTTTTCTTTGTTAGACATGGTACTGATTGCTATAGAGTGGTATGAAGACTTCTGGGCCAAGTATCCTGAATCCACTGCAGCAGTTACTGGAATTTGCCTGATACTGCAGCAGTACGCAATATGCACGATCGAGGTGCCAATAACTCCTCCACGTTTAATCATCACCACATTTTAAGGTGGGATTCTAGGCACATCACTGCGAAGTCACAGACTTTCTCCACACCCTTGCCACCACTTCCGAAACTCCGGCCCTTGTTTTCCGCAATCCTCGCATCCTCGAGATTGCGGAGGGTGTTTCGTCAAGGAACTTCCCAAAGTGGGGTGTAGTAGCTTCTCCCATATCACCCAAACAACAATTTCAGTTGCCTGAGAATGGCGAGCAAACCACCAACACAACAAACAATGACTACCCCTCCCTAGTAGGTGCTCTTGTACTCAACAATTTCACTCAATTTGCTCTCCCCTTCTTAGGTTTCCTCGTGTGTAGTGAAAATGTTGGAACTTGGAACAGAACTCACCCAACTACACACAGAGAGAAGTACAGCGAGCGTATGCACACAACAACATGCACAACACATAACCAAATGAACAGGAGCCTTGGCAAGTTGTTTTGGATAGTGTTGTGGCGACAAACACAAGCAAATACTGTGAGCTTTTCCCAAGAGCACAGGACATAGAACGCGTGGTGACGTGCGAGGCAGTACTCACTCTCAACAACTTTGTAAGCACCTACGTGCTTCCACTGTGTATTGATTTGGGAAATTAAGTAAAGAGAGGTTGGAAAGGAAGTATTTGTGACTAGCAAGTCACAATCGATTTTTGTTAGGGTGCGGTGTATCTAGGAGGACTTTTCACCCACCACTGGAGTGGTGGAGGTTGGTTCTGGTGCTACGGCTGCTACTGGAACTGGGGGCTGTATGGGTCTTTGGAAAGATGTTGCCAATGGCATTAGTGTGTTACACCGTGTCATAAGTTTCTCTGCTGCCTCGGTAAGCTGGAGTGACTTTAGCACTTCCACAGCTTCAATGCAATCCTTTTGAAACAAGTTAATACAGCATGAAGCAACACCTTTGTACCTTGATGCTGGTGTAGTCTGATTGTTTAAGGGAAACACTGTCAAAAAGTGCTACTGCTGTAGTGACTGAGGGTGGGTCCAGGAGGAACGCACATTGGAGTGCCGAAGTGGCATGGGCAACAGAATTATGTCCCGCATTTGCAATAAAGGTTGCGTTGACTTGGGGAAGTGTGGTATTTGCGGGGATGATCAGTGCTCTTTGTGTTTCAATGACCTGGGTGACTTGGGGTGGCAATGTGGACATCTTAGGGTCAACTTTAAAGTGTGAGCAATAATTGAGAGTACTTGGGTGTACCTGTGTGGAAGAATTCCATGGCCATTTTGTGGACTGCTGGGTGTGAATAAGAGGTAACTGCAGCTGCCTGGTTGATGGCACGCAACGCCATCAAATACTTCTCTGTAGAATAGTGATTCAGCTGCGTAACAAAAGGAATACGTAAAAACCTGCAAGCATGAAAACCTCAAATCCTACAGTATGAACATCAAGCACGTTGGCGGAGAATGAATTCAAATTATTCAAAATTTTCATTGCTTCACCAAGGGGGGCAGTGACTCCCTGAAAATAATAAGAGAACTCCTTGACAGTCAACAGCATACAGAAAGTAGGGTAATGCCCTCAGGATCGGGATCGACAACTGCAGGTTTTGAAGGTGTCTTCCCTTTTTTTTTAGAGGCATCTAAAAAAGTAAGTGGGCTTACAGTAATTTCAACCAACCTTTTTTTTCTGGCTCAGACTTCTTTGACTTGACCTTGGCAGGGGTTGCTTTGTCAGAAGCGGTGGTTGCTGACGAAGAAGTGGTGGTAGAAATTGCAGGAGAAGGGGTCTTCAAAGCAGGGTTTTTATGTATCGCCAAATAAATCTACCATAGAATAAGAAAAGAACTATGCAAGTGTCGTATTTACCTTAACAAGCGTCAGACCTGCATCCACATAGAACTTGTTCTTGTAAACAGAATCCACAAATCTCATGAGTCCCAGATAAGCTCTCACAGTCATCTTTCGGAAACAATAGTAATGGAAATCAAATTGGTCCTCAATGTAATCATCGAAATGCTTCATGGTAGCAACAAGATTTTTCAATGCCCGGGAATTTTGTCCAAGGCGAACATAGCACCTAACCATGCATGAAATTTCGAAGGGAAAGACAACTGAAGTACTTAGACAACTCGTTTTCAAACCACATGCACTGCATATCAGTCAATGTAGCCAAGGTATTTTCCCCTTCCTTACCCAACGTCACATTGAAGGGATAAGCGACAAAATGTGACCTTTAAGAACAGTGCTATAGTGGCGATGGCTATAGTTGATCGGTCAGCACGAAGAAGGTATTTGGTAGCTCTTGTGTTAAGATAACGATCGGCATAGTCGAGACGTCTTGCTCCATCATACACATCAGCTGCCTCCTGAATGTTACCTGCACGCTACGATGTGGTGACCTTTAGATTGCGCTAAAAGTCATTTGAAATAGAAAATGGCTAAAGATTCTTACTCGAAGAATTCTGGCTTTACATGCACGAGCGTCGATTGAGGTTGGAGTGTGTTGGATTGCACGGTCCACAAAACTAAGTGCATTTTCCTGTTGTCCCAGACAGCTATAGTGCTGAGCAACAAGAAGATACAGCCACAACATTGTAACTGGTGTATCGATGGTGCCAGAGTCGTTGGGGAAAGTGTGAGATGACTCAAAACTTTTCACATACGACATAAGAAGTTCTTCAATGTGCGGTATCTACATAGAAAAACAGACAAAGAAACCCCAATGAGTGGCAGGTTAAGAAGAAAGAGTCTTACTTTGGACGCATCACGGTACACAGGTTTTATTAAAGTAAAGAGAGTAGGGGTTCCTCTTCGAAGAAGGTTGCGGAAAAAGGCGTCTAACAAGACCATGAACCTAGTAACTGTAGAGTGGTGAAACAGAGGCAAGGGGGTTAATAGTAATACGTTCGAGAGGGCCAGTAAGGTGTAGCTGTTTGCATAGATGGCTAGAAGGGAACTTTTTCTCAATTGCAGTGTACACTTCATCAAAAGAAGCCATTTGTTGGTGTTTTTCTTCTTCCGTACCTTTAAGAAGTGAGGACACACACATTCAAAAAAATGTTTCACTTGGAGTGCTGGTGAAGTCATATGCTGCCATGAGACCATTGTGATAATCTTTATTCTCTGGATTTATTTCTGATTTGTGTTGAGCAAAGTTGTTGGCCTGGAATGGGAAGATAGAAACCAAGTAATTTTTGGTATTGATCTCTTGCTTTTGCTTTGTTCACTTTAAGCAAAAGGCGGCCTCTTATCTGTTGAATATCCAGCTTGTCAACAATTTGCTATTACAACACTCAGTCCAAAATAGAATATGCAAGTTTCTCAAAGGTTTTTACCATTTCCATTTTTTCGAGGTAATCCAGGGCTTGTCCCTCCATTCCTGCTTCCTCCATTAGCATTATGTAATAGAGAAGCTGCTCAGAGTATTCGTAGTCAGGTTTCTCTGGTTTCTGCACGTGCACAAGGTTTATTCAAAAATAATCTCGAGGAAGACAGTATTACATTAAGAATTTCGAGATATCTTTCCATTGATTGAATGGCCAAAGGCAATGAGCCTTGAAGGTGTAGAGCTACAACATAGCCGATCCAGTTATTAAGATGTGTTGGACGCAGTTGGAAAAGATGTTGTCGTGTTTCCTAAATCCAATTACCATAGGAACAGAATGTTGGGACCTATGTACCACAAAACCATCTCGGTCCCGCAAGTGGATTTGTAATAAGCTCAAATCCCGCAAAATTGTAAGATTGTCCTTTTGATTATTTAGTTAATACCGGGAGAAGGGCTATACTTTATCATGTTTCAAAGCATTCTGATAGCATTTAATTGCATCAGCGTAGTTATGTTCTGCTCTATGATAAAGGCCATAGACATGCCATGCTGTAAGGTAAAAGGGAGTGAAGGAGAACACAAGATACTGAAAGAAAAGGGGTTTTTTCTATTTGGATACAGACGTGACTGGACATGTTGTTCTTGAGACCAAGCTTAATCAGCTCGAGTCCTTCCGTTTTTTTGCCATCACAACTGAGCACGAGCCCCTTCATGGCAAGTGTTTCTGCTCGCTTTTACAAGAAGCAGGGAGAAAAAAGAACACAACGAACCTCCATGGGTAGGAAACCCTTCCAAAATCTGGTCAGCAGCCTTCAGTGCCTTCTTGTACGCCTTTGCTTCGTAGTGTTTCTACAACGCAAAACACACCAAAAAGAGTGGAAAAAACCGGAAAAGAAAATTAGACAACAGTCGCGAACCGTCGTTTCTCGCTACCACCGCGCAAAGATAAATTACTCACGCAAAGCGATTTAAAAAGCGCATCTTCTCTGGCCGGTAGTTTCTGTGGATCTCGCTCTCGTGCGGCCATCGGCGCCTAGTTCTGTTCGGCAAAGGATTGCTTTTGACAAAAAACCAATTGAAAAGCAAATCAAATTTGTTCGGCACAATTAGAACCAAATTAGAACGCCGAGGGCCAAAGGATTTTAGAACTTCCTTTCTACTCGCCGAGTGGTTCTTTGGCCAACGCTGCTGCTTTTCTTCTTTTTCGGTTTTGTTTCTGTTGTGTTTGTTGTTAGTGAAGGAGAAAAGTTGTGGTGTTGGTTCACGGAAGCACACCGCTATGAATTTTTTGAATTCATCATCTAGGTTTTGTACTTGCTGGTATCTTTCCTGGAATCCTCTGTGTTGTTGGACCTGGTGTTTTGTTGGTTACTTGCATATCATCAATTTACAAGGTATTGTGCGAATACACTAACCATGGTTTTAACGTTGGAGAAGTAGGCAGCCTTCAGTTTGTTGTTCTTCTCTCTTTGTTCACGGAGAAGTACAAGTCGAGCACGAATGCTTTCACTTACTTCATCATCCTCCCTACCAGACACTTCCAGCTTTTCAAAGTTAGTGAGTTATTAAAGTTGTTTTACATGCAACTTGAGAGAAATGGGGATCAAGAAATCCGATACTCTTTAATTCGGTTTTCACTTTATCTTCCAGAATAGGTGCCCCAGTAAACAAGCTGGGAAAGGCAAGGTTAAGCAAGACAACAGGTGGAAGTACATAGCCACCTTGCATCCAAAGGTTTTGGTGTTTCAAGACTGTCAATAGATTTTGGTGGGTCCATTTTGGTATCAGTCGTTATCATGGCGGCCAAAAGCCTTTGGGTGATGTCTCCAAGTGAAGGTGACTCCGAGTCTTGTTCTCCAAACGTAAAACCAACAGTGCTCAGTGAACCACCGCCTAAGCTGCTGGATGGGGAACTTCCCACTGGACTAGAAATCCCATACATAGGTTCGTGAAGAGATGTACATGATTTCGAGGTGGCCAGGCGTGTTGCGTGACGAGTAGCATGTGGTGCTGTACTCGTGGAAGAGCCTCCGGGTCCTTGGAGAAATTCTTAAAAAGGAAAAAAAAATGTGGTAGAGTTATTACCAGGGCGGAAAGTATCATCGTCTTGTGACCAGGAAATCGAGTAATGTACTCCAAGGGGTGGGAGATCAGCTTTTATATCATCTTCCTATTTGTTGCTATGGTCATAGATGTAGTTATTGTCTGTTAAAGCATACTCTTGGGGTAAAGAAGTCAAGGTCCTTCTCAGAGAGTGGGCGAAGGTACTGTTCCATAGCAGCCCAGAATGAAGTTACAGTATACGCTTGTGGGGCATTATCTCTGTCATCATCACTAAACTCTTGTTTGTGCACTACACAAATAAAAGGACTTAAACCTGAGGTCGCCGTACGTTTTGCGTTTTCTTCTCTTTCTCAAGGAAGGTCGCACATCAGTTTTTTGTTTTTGCTTACTTTTTGTTTTCCCCTTCTTCTTTCCGCCCTTTGTTGGTGAGAGCTGCTGGAAAGCACCCGAGTGAGATTCACTATCAAACTTTTCATCTCCACTTTCACTTAGATAATCCTCGTCATAGTCTTCATAATCTGTCAAGGTTGTGAGGAAAACATGTGAAAGTAGGGAATGTTGTTGTACCATGTGATTCATCACCTTGTTCCTCCGCTACGGGTGGGACTTCACTACTAATACTTGTACTATTCTTAAGCGCAGTTAGTAATAAATAAAAGATACATTGTTCCACAGACCACATCTGGCAGTTTAAGAATCGCCCCTGAGATATTTTAGCAGCAAACTATGAGAGAGGAATTACATAGTGGATGTTTGGCCAAAGTTTGAAGTATTTCACTGTTGGAGATAAGTATTGGAACCCAGGCAGTTTCTTGGGGAGTGATTGTTACTTTAATTTCAAGGACATCTGTGACAGTTCATCTTTCAGGGATGCCATCTCTGCAGGTGCCCATTTTTCCAAAACAGCTTCCTTTTCCGCTGTACTTAGGCACAACTCCCTCCTGACAACCAACAATCCAACCCAACAATCCCAAACAAAAACAAAAACACCAAAAACACCATCCAAAACCAAAAAGCCTACCTTTGACACAGCACAGCTGAGTAAAGGACCAAGCGGCCTAGGCACCAGAGAAAGCGGTGGCCACTTGCCCAGCCGTACTTTTATCTTCAGCCCCCCGGCTGTCACGCTCCCCCTCCCCTGCTCCTCCCCAGCCCCTGCCCCTGCGGTGCCAGTGCCCGCGCCGGTGCTGGTGCTGGTCCCCGCCCCTACTGTGCGTTGTAACCACTGAACATCAACAACAACAACCCTACAACCCAACAACCACAAACACTAGTCGTCGTCGTAGTAAGAGGCACGGTGTTGCAAACCTACGTGTGTGCTGCTGCTGCTGCTTGTGGTCTTTGATTGTGTCTGCGGTTGCTGTGGTGGCGGTTGTTGTTGCCCTCGAAGTAGGGTGGTTGTTGGAAGCGGGGGGGTGTTGGACGGTACTGGCGCCGCACTGCCGGGCTTGGGCATTTTAAGTAGGAACTTGAGGGTACTGTCGATACCTCCTGGTGTTTCGTCCCCCATTAAAGGGTGGGTGTTGGTGATGGGTGCGTGGGTGGTTTCGATTAACAGATTTGGTTTGTTTTTTTTTTTTTTATATTTTTTTTGGAAGGTGCGGTGAGTTGATAGATGGGTGCACTGTCTTCTTTGTATAATTTGTACATACTATATACGGGTGGCATGACCTGAGGTTATGTTGTAGACCATGGGAACAACGGCGACGCGGCCGGACAGGAACGCCTTCCTGATGACTGCGTTGTCACGTACCTGTGTCAAGTTATTGCTTTGTGAGCCAATTGGCAAGATGTCTGTACTTTTCTGGCTGTGACAGTGACGTGATGTACGGTCGTGCGGTCTAGGTCACTATGGGACAACTTGGCAGAGGGCATTATTTCTTCCATTACACTGTCAAATTTGCATTTTTTGTGCCTCTTGTCCGTTTTCAACTGTAAAAGTTGTGAGAGATTGGTGTGGCGAAGAATGAGGATTCGTTTAGAACCTGTGAGCATGTAGCCTGTATAGCACCACATTTTGTATGCCCAAGGACGATGACCAGAGGAACGCGCACATGGGTTACCGCATACTCTAAACTTCCAAGTTCTACATCGCGAACAACATTCCCTGCTGTTCTTATCACAAATAAGTCTCCGAGGTTCGTATCAAAGATCATTTCTTTTCCGGTTAAAAATGTTGAATGGAATTAGATTACCTGGACAAACCCTCGAATCAGTGCAAGTTACTACAGCTGCATAGGGATGCTGGCCACCTGAGAGAGCTTCACGTATTGCAATAAAGTCTTTTGTTGACAGAGCTCCTGAAACAAATCTTGCATTTCCTTTCGTTATTTGGAGTAATGCTGCCTCTGGTGTAATATCAACTTGACGAACCGGTAGTTTTGGAGGGTCCAAAGTAATTTCTGTTGAAAATGCTGCTGTGTGGACAATGGGAGTTGGAGTTGAGGAAGATGAAAAATCAGGTGTTGAAAACTTTGATACTGTTGTTAGGTTCTCAAAAAGATAGGTGTGACAGAGATCACATTGGATCTCTCTGTTCTCATCACCATCGGCATCGCAAAATATATCCATTACAACCTCACTTGTATGTGGATCAGCTGGTGGGGGTGCGAAAATACTATTGTCTGGGACAATGCAAGTTGGAATTCTGGAAAGGGAGTCGGCAAGCATCTCAGCTTGTCTTAGCTTTGAATATACTGCATATTTATATATCATCTCCGCTTCTTTTTCTTGAGCACAGGTTAACAGCTTTGACGCGTCAGCTTCAGCTGATGCCCTAACAATAGAATCCTTATTCATAAATGCCCTGGGTACCATACAAAAAAAAAGTACTTTATGCGTACAGCCTCTGCTTCCATTCTTGCTGATTCCAGGGTTGCCGCCTGTGTGAATTGACGTGAGATAGCTTCAGCCCTCGCTTGATCCACAATATTCTGTTCAAATTGAAATTGAATTTCCAGGATATTTCAGAGCTTGTGGGTACCTTATTACACCTTTCTTGCTGCCAGGGTGAAAAAGTTCGTTAATTATTTCTAAGGAGGAGTGTGGTACAACTCACTTCAATGCGTTCCTGCTCAGCTTGCTGTGCGGCCCGTGATTGTGTTATCAAGAGTTGCTTACTCTGTGCGGAAGCTTGTGCATCAGCCTGAGCTGTGATAAGAGCCATCTTCGCCACTTGGCTTGCAACAGTTTCATCAAGAATCTATGATCAATGAGGTCAATGAAGAGAAATAATATACCTTAGGTGTTTCAATATTGAGTCGCAATAAAGCAATTCCATATTCCTAAGCATGTTACTTTGGCAAAAAGACATAGGGAACAACTTGAAGGTCATGCTTAAGCTTTTGTCGGACTGAGTCTTGGAAGTACTTCAAGAAATTTCTTTCCGATGTTTTGGAGAGATCAGTATTCTGTAAATCGTGGCAGGCACAAGATTGGATGGCAACTCCCATATCTGCTACAACTACACTCTCTAGATACGGTCACAAACTTTAGAGTAGAGAACACTAACCAATATGGGCAACCACTTGACCCTTTTGAAGCCTCGTTAAAGTCAGGTGGGGGTCAGCTATATTGTACACAGCCAAAATCTGGAGACCAACGGGCATACCATCTTTGGTACGGAATACCTAAACAGCCATTAGTTTGGTATTGTAAAGTTTGAGCTGAAACCTCATATTTGTAATTCTTGTCTTTGGGATTTTCTTTTTTCCTAGCCTTTTGAGTTGACGAGCTTGGAAAAATGAGTGTCTTCTATCCTTTAGAGGAGAAAAGGGTGCGGTTGTTGGTAACCTCCGTATTTACAGATAAGAATCCATCGACTATGTGGGTCGCACTGGAAATTATAATTGGCTACAATTGGTGAAAAGGGGAACTTGGTTGAGTAGGTTACTGTTCCAGTAGGAGATTGCTCAAAAATTGCTAACTGTCCATTGTTGTATGTAACAGCAACTTCACCAGTATGAGGCATGATTCTCTTTAGGTTGCTATGAACCACAAGTTTCTCAGAGGCGTTGAAGAACACAATTCCCTTTGGCAGGCCATGGGTGTCAAGCTTGAAGAGTGGTGTATTGAAGATGTACGGCTGCATTCTTCCTTCAAGAATAAGTGCTTCTGATCCATGCCACACCTTCAGGCCGAGTAATGAAGATATTTTCTGAAAGAGATGAAAAACCTTAGCCAGCATCCCCATTGGAACTCGCAAGAAGTGGAGTGTTCCGTGGTTGAAGTAAGGAGTGTTTACAGGTTGAAGTCTTTCAAAACGAAAATTTGGATCATGGAGAACGTGGCAACCTTCCCCCTTGTGCGTTGAATAAGGTGAATTTCTGTAAGAGGCATACCAAAAGTAAGGGCGTTATGCCACTCCAACTTAGACCATAATCCCCCACAGGTACATTTACAACATAAATGCCATGGGCTCCAAACCAGGTAGACGTTTGCTAGAAACAAAATAAGACTAAATGAAATCTGGGCAGGAATAATGACCTTATATCTCCCCACTTCTTCAATGTTGTCCCCAGGAGATATCTTAAGTTTGTTAATTTGATGGAGCAGGACTGGCACATGCGATTTTTCTGACTGGAGCTCCTCGGTTACAGGCCAACTCTGGTACATTGTTCTTGTGAACCAAAAGAAACTCATCAACAGGAATTAGAGATCCAAACATGTTGGATTTGACTAAAGAGCTCCCTGCACAAACAAAATACAAAAATGAATGATGCATCACAAAGCATTTATCGCAACCAGTCAAATGGGTATTGAAGGCATCGACAATACTATTCATTTGCAAAACAGGATCTTTATTACTCCAGAGAAGTAAGCGCACGGCGAAAAAAAAAACCACCCAATATCCCAAGCACACTTCAAATGAGACACTGCAATAACGTGACTCTCGTCGAGACATTTAAGATCCGAACTCGACTGCACACTACCACCCCCACCACGCGTTGCCATCGGTTGTTTTTCGTCGTTCTACTTCCCGCTAGGCGGAGAAAGATCGATCAACATCGAGATTGTTCAGGGAATTACTGATTCTTCCTCCAAATCAGAATAGGAAGTTACACAAGGGCCTTGGTGGCTGCCAAGGCTATTTGACACACGAAAAGCCCTGCCGCTCTGTAAACAACGATGAAAATTCTCTCCAATTTCCATCTCGGAAATTGTTTTTCTCCACAACAACAAAAAAAAAAAACCGATTGGAGGAATGGATGAGGCGGGGAGTGGGACACCCGCAGCTGAAAGTGCGACAACCACGGAGGCTCTGTACAAGATGATAGATTGTCCTATTTGCTTGTTGGTTGTGGAGCGCCCTTCTGTCTACGATTCTTGTTATCGTGCGTTATGATGCTTCCTGGTTTCTTTTTTTTTACCTTATTTTCTTCTTGAAGAGCATATTTTTTGCTTCTCTTGTGCTATGCGATGGGGGAAAACTGCTTACGCTTGTCCTCTATGTAAGAGATCTGCGCGCAGTGTGGTTTGTTGAGAGTCTCGTTGTTTTCCTCTCATGGAATGGTCAGATTACTGATATTGACAAAAGTGATCCCACTGAGTACTCGTTGGAAGAGGAACTTGTTAAGAGCACTCCTGACTTCACGGAGCATTATCGCTCATTAACTGCTCACACAAGCAAACCACCTCGCCCCCCTAAGATGACTCTTGACAAATTTCAAGCTTTCCGGAGGTACCTTCACATGTCTGAAATATCATCTCTTACAACCTAAAGAAAGGTTTACATTGAGAGACTGAAAGCCACACCAACAAAACCGGAAACTCCCACTGTTGCATCTATCTTTAGTTTGTCCTCACTCCAGTGTACTCTTAATTTATTTATTTCTTTCTCTACAGCATTGAGTCAAATAAAGGCTAAGCCCGCACCTTGGACTGCCAAGCTCCTGCCCTGGATAAAACGTGAATTGCAGGCAATTCTTCAAGAAGAAGATGTGACGCTTCTTAGTGAATATGTCATGGGAATCATTAAAGAGCATGTTGACTTTTCTCTCACTCTTTATTGTCAATGAATAAATTACCTCTCTTCATCTTATGCCTTATACCACCACTAATCTCAACAAAACCAGACATGAACTCTCTGATCCAAAAGCAATTTCGCAGCTAAAGGGCATTTTATTTGACAATACTGACTTATTTGTTCATGAACTCCGAATGTTCGCGTCATCCCCATTCACAATGGAGACATATGACAAAATTGTGAAGTATGCGCCTCTTGACCCCCGACCGGCAAACCGACCTGTTTCCCAATCGGCAATCCAAGGAACATCAACATCCAAGTCCCCAACCCCGTTGACACAACCAAATCAAACTTTGGGTGAGCAGCACCTGCAACCACAAATTCAGCTGCAACTTCAACACCTGCAAAAACAGCGTCAATCTGGTCAATTCCACCCTTCACCAATACCTCCAAATCAGCCTCAACAACTGGCAAGAACTGCACTGCAACTCACCCCAGAAGCTGAGCAGGTCTCGATATCTCCAGTCCTTGCAACTTCTACCTCTCCTTTGCATAGTGAGCATCACAAGCATCACAAGAAACATAAAGATCCAAAGCACAAGCATAAAAAGAAGCATGACAGGAAAAGAGCAAGAAGCCCAAAGCCGGGCAGTTCCAGTGGAAGTTCCAGTTCCAGCCCAATCCCTCGCTCTCACTCCAGCAGGAGCAGGAGCAGGAGCAGGGGCCCAGCAGAATCCAGTAGAAGTAAGACCACTCAAAGTGCAAGGGGCCGCACAGAGAACATCCAAAGCAGCCAACATTCACCTGAGGACAACATGAGGTCCCGAAGTCAATCTAGATCCAAGTCTAGGCACAGACACGAAAGGAATAACCCTCACACATTTTCTCCAGAAGACCAAGAAGAGATAGCACCGGCAACTGAGAAAACAGGCACTCCAACAAGAAAACGGAGCAAAAGCAGAGACCAAGACACCCCAACAGCAAAGCGAAGTTGCACCACGCAATGCAAACAAAAGGAGACCCCACCATCACACTCCACAGATGACATTACACCACCCAATGGCACCAACAACCGGCAGCAACCAAATGCTCCTGAAATTCATCAAGCTTCCACCACAGGCCCAATTCCAGAGCCCAACAAACCCTCTGATATTGATGAGGAACTTAACCGAGTGGAGCAGGAGTTGCATGAAAAGAAACTCAAGTTGCTTCTTATGGAGCACTACAAACACAGTCACGCAGCAACCAAGTCTTCTTTGTGATTAGAAATTTTAAGACAAAAAGAAACATTTTGTCTTTAGTCGAATAGCTTGAGCCTCTATGTAAAAGAGAAGGTGGGGAAAATGGAGCACAGCAGGAAATAAGAAAAGTTATGTTCAAATCCATTATGTGCATTCCTAGTCTTCCCAGTGAATACCAGGGCGAAATTCACCAAGTAAGCCTTGCAGTTGGGTGTGCCAGCGAACTTTTGGGCGGGTCTTGAGTATGTCATGCAATTGTATTATCTTTTCGTCAGTTTGATTGTCAAGAACAGCATTGAGCATGGCTTTGTCCTGGGGAGATTTGGCCTCACTTACCATCTCTGGAATCAGTTGTAGCCGGCAGATAATAATCACATCAGTAACAAAGGG
This sequence comes from Pelomyxa schiedti, assembly GCA_020536535.1. Classification (NCBI taxonomy): domain Eukaryota; phylum Evosea; order Pelobiontida; family Pelomyxidae; genus Pelomyxa; species Pelomyxa schiedti. The sequence goes on along the minus strand of JAHLWZ010000267.1, from coordinate 64,723 downwards.
CTCAACAGTATTTACTAGTTCCACAACATGGAGATAGTCAAGCATGGGTCCTACGGAAACTGCTGTTTTGAAACCGGCATTGTATGCGCACTTGAGAGATTCAAGTCTTTCGGCAAAGGGAGGTGCTCCCGGCTCCCAATAGGAAAGGATGGTGTCATCCATAGCACTTATGGTAAATTTGAAACGTAACAGCTCCTTGTAGTTACTTGCAGCAGAGCATATCTTCTGTATAACCTGGTGCTGCCTTAAACTTTTTTTTGCAGAGTATGGAAACGACACACACTCAAGTGTGGTTTGGAGAAAACTACAACTCGGGACTGAGACTGAAGGAGAGCGAGGATAATTTTGAGGCATGGATCCACAACTGTTGGTGTGATATCATGCAGAGAAGGAAACATAACGGAGCCCAATGGCACCTTTGGGCGTGGAGCATCGACTTCCGACTGAACAACTCTCATAGTAGGCCTAAACCAAGCAAACCCAAAAACGAGAAGAGCATCAACCACACCCCCAATGCAAAATGAATATAGAGTTTAAACACAGGTCAATGATAAACAAAGAAAGAAAAAGGGGAGAAGAAGAGGGAGAAGCAGCAAAAAAAAAAAAAAAAAATTTTTTTTTTGGTGGGTCAGGTAAGAGATAGCACAGCGTTTTGCGTACCAGTCGGGTGGGCAACGTGCCTCGTGCTTCGCGAAGCAGTATCGGCAGTTGTGCTCGCACCCCTTGACGCAGTTTATCGTCATCGTTATCACATAGGGCTCCACCATAACCTTCTTGTTGTTGTTGATGTTGACGCTAGTCGCGTCGATTGACGGCGCCCCGCTCGACGACGGCGACGATGGGTTGTTGTCTGGGTCGGAGGGCGTGGCCGCAGTAGATATGATATCCTCGACGTCGGCGGCCCTGGACGACGTTGTTGTGCATGCCGGTGATCCCACAATGTATGTTGTCCTTTCTGTGGTTGTTGGTGTCGTCGAAGACGCGGAGCTACCAAACGTCTGACCCATATGAAAAACGTCCAAGTTCGAATTTTTCACTGAAGTGGAAAACGGAAAAAGTCAGGCTCCAACAACAAGGATATGACCTCGTATTTGGTTATTGCTATAATTTGGTGTTTTGTAGAAGGAGGAAGCAGTTTATCCTTCTCTTACAGTGTTGGTTCCAGTCGATACACTGTCCCCAATAGTGTGCCCCCTTTTTTCCCCAGGAGGAATGGAATTAATCACTTTTCAGCAGCTGGTGTGCCTACGTACAAATATGTTCCTGATGGTCACCTTAGTTCCGTACTAGTTAATGGTCAGTGGTACTCCTTCTGGTCAGAGTATGAAAACTATGTACTAATCTATTTTCTGTGTTGGAGTGCTTATTACCTTGAATTCATCAAAAAAAGCGCACCTTGGGAGTTTCAGCTTACTTTGAGAATCTCGAAACACTGGATCCATCTTATGCAATTTTTGGCTCTCGTACCTATCCTGAATGTGGAAGCAATGATGGAGGATCTTGGTTGATGAATGTATTCGTTCCCAATGGCAATGGCTCAACGTACATGATCGGGTTCTATCACCAGGAGGATTGGTATTGCGGCTATTCTAACCCGGATAACATGGTATCCGAAAACCTTTAGATAGTAGTGATTTTCACACATTTTTAGGCTTGGAAAAGCATAGGTATGGCAATGAGTTATGATCTAGGAAAGACGTGGACTGATCATGGTACAATAATTACATCCTGGCAAACACAACCTTCTTCCCCTGCATGGGGTGGTGCGGGCGATAATTCCGCCTTCTATGAAGCTTCCAATAAAGCCTATTACATGTTTTACCAAGAACTGGATGCCGATGGAGCTTCCAGGTGCATTCCTTTTTCTTTTCATTAGTGCCATTTCTAGCGACTAATATTACTCATGCTTGTAATGTCGCCAATGTAATTATAATCCAACTCATAACTCACTCCCATAATGCAGACTCCACGCCGCCAAAACCTCCGATCCCAACGCATGGCCTGGCAACTGGTTCAAATGGCAATCTCCCGGCGGATTCATCATTCCTGGACTTGGTGGCCAAGGCGACCCAATTCCACTGCCCTCAGGGTCGCCTCAGGGTGCAAATCCATCTGTACATTGGAACGACGCGGTGGGGAAATATGTCATGGTTTACGGGGGCTGGGATGGGAGAATCTACATTACTGCGTGCAGTGATTTGGAGAAGCAGGACTGGGAGAGGCCTGAGGCGGCGGTGGGTCCCACAATTGCCGTGGGCGCCGCGTGGTACCCTACCATTATCAGCGATAGTCCTGGGGGAGACCAGAGGTCGAGTTCATCTGCCCATTTGTACTATGCTGACATGAATGAGGATAAGTCGTCGCGGGTATTTGCATGGCGAACAATAGACTTCTGGTGAGGTGCAGAAGATACGAGCGTCAAACCCATTGTCAATGAACCTTTTTTCCAAGGCGAACCTTCGATTTTCATTCGAGTTTTGATTTCTCGAAAGGAGGTTAGGTCCGTGCGTCAACGCACACGGGTAGAAAAATGCACCCACGTACTGCAGCAAGCCTTGTTTCTGCCCCACAATTGGGCCAGGAATGCATTGTGGGTGCCTCAGCGGAGAACGAACTGGGCCAAGGTGGCCCGGAGTTCACGCGGGGCAATTATGGGTGGCTGGGTAGAATTCAGGCCAGAATGGTGTCTGAGTTGGATCGTGTGAGAAACTTTGACAACAGCCTCCATGTTGGTCCTCCCATTTTCTAGAAGGTCAATTATGTGACTATTAATATCTTAACAGAGAAACGAGGATACTTTGGAACAAAAAATTGTAAGGATTGCTTCAGTTGTTGGGACAGAACACCTCATCACAATGGACTCCACATTATTGTCATTTGGCTTGAATGTCAATTCGGGGTTGGTACTCTTTCTCCTTTGAAAAAAGAAAACACTAAACTCCCTAGGGATGATGAAGGGTCAAAAGGATCTTTCACCAAGAGCGTTGCAGATTTTGAAGTTCACTTACGAAATAAAATTCAAGGTCTTTAGTCAATCCCTATTATTGGGTATTAACTAGTCACACAAGAGGCTCTAGAGAGGATAAATGGCAAAATGACCCCAACACTTACAACTAAGCCTGTTCCGTCAGCAGAACTCAGGCAGCCACAATCTGACTCACCTGCTTATATTTCCTTCACCGAGCAGCTCCAAGAAAAAACCTCCAGAGATGCAGCAGATCAAATCAAAGCAATTGATGCCATTCAAAAAGCGAACCAAGAGGCTAGAAAGAAAGAATCCCGCTCACAACTTCAAATAATTGATATTTCACATAGACTTCAGTTGGAGAGAATTTTGCTGGAACAGAATCAAAAAAACGTATCTGAGAAAATGCGTAGGTCCATGCAACAACAATCTCAAGGTAGATTAAAATACAGACGAAACTGATCCACTCTAGAAAACAGGACAGCAGAGGAGTCACGGTTTGCTGTGATGCTAGAGAAACGCAGACAGGACTTGATTGGGGCTATCCTTCAAGACTCTGCCACCCGGAAGTAAGATCATTGAAAAAACCCTCACCTATAATCATCAAGGAGAATTGACTGGGAAAAGCAACTGAAGAGAGAAGAAGAAGAAAGAAAGCTAAAAGAAGAAGTAGAGTTACACAAGTAAGTCCACCCATTTATACCATGGGAATACATTTAAAACCAGGAAGCAGGAGGAAGAAAAGCGCCAGAAAGCTGAAGCAGAAAAGTTGCAATTACTTTCTGAGCAGGAAGAAATGGAAATAAAACGGAAACACCAAGTATTAGTGTTGCTGTATATACACCACTGACCCTTCAAGTTACTTCTTCAACAACAAGAAGCTCTGATGCACAGAGAGAAAGATGAAGAATCTCCTTGCCAAGAACTCCAAAGGTACTATATCTCATTTCTGATCTAACCTGGTTACAGTTACGAAACTCAGAGTAACCAGTGTCTCACATCTGTCCCTTCTCTTCAGCACTCCTCAGCAGCCACTGCAGACAACCACATAAATACAAATCTCGAATCTAAAGAACACCCTTTTGTATCATCAGATGCTCCAGGTTTGCCTTCTTTTCAAAATAAAGGCCCTTTCTTTCATTTGGGTTTCCCTGACATCTTTGTAGAGAGTACATGGCCTATGTTTCTGCACGGTGTCGGACTTGAAAGTTATCTACCTTTATTTTCCAGTGTCAGGTCAACTCCACTACAAGTTTCTGAATATGATGTTCAAGATCTCCGAGAGCTTCTTAAGGTACCACGTTTTCTCTTTCCCATCTGTTCACTAACGTCCCAAGTATAAAGTTGGGATACAAGATGTAGAAGATAGAAATGTAATCAGTGTTGCTTTACGCGATCTGAAACGTGCACCAACTGGCCGTTCTGTGAAAGTCCCATGTCCTAACTCTCCTGTTGTAAAAAACATCTCTCCAAGCCCTGGTAATACCGAACAAAATGCAGGTTGAACTCCACACTCCCGACTATTTCCAACCTATCGGCTTAGCGGCCACCAAGATACAAGCATGCTGGAGAGGTTATAGAGTAAGATCACTGTTGAAGAAAATGAACATACAAATAAAAAAGATACACTTCCCCGAGGATGAAGGTATACTCTTTTTTGAACTGAAATTAAACTTCTTACTTGTGGAAATGGAAGTTCCGGATCTTTCTTGGTGTGAGATGCCCAGCGATTTGAATGATGCCTTCCCTCTTAGTCCAGGAATGGAAGAGGGTAGAGTGATGAAATGAACTTTCCATCTTATCTAAATTTTACCTCAGAGTACCACACCCTTGCTATCCCACCACCACCTGATATATCCCTACCTTTCCCAAAGAATACTTTCCGAAGTTCTACCAGTAACGAATGCCCTTCGATTTTTAATTTAACTTACCATTGCATGGCAGCATTCCATTTCCTTCCTACTCCAAGTAAAGCAGCAACAGGTCGCACAAGTATGGAGAATATATTGCCGAAGCACAAAAACTTAACAAAAAATCCGCAATGGAGAAAATCAACTATCTCAAGTCTAGAATCTCACAAACATAAACTCGGGCACCCTCCATCTCTCTCCACGCAATCCCACTCAAATACAACGCTCTCCCTTCCAAGCATGTCACTGATGTCTAGACACTGCCCTTCCACACACACAATGCCTCGACATTCCGTTAGGCTACCATCACAATCCCAGAGCTCAACCCCATACCACCAACAACCTTCCATCTCTGTGATTCCACAAAAACCTACAACGAAAGTTACAGATGAGGTTGGCATCCTTAATCCCCATTAACTTAATTTACATAATAAAGAATAATTTGAACGAGGCATCACCCCAAGCTCTGCAAGAGATTGCTGACGAGTGGGGATTTGATTCTATTCGCACTGCCGAGCTAGCAAGAAAGATGTGGCAACGTTACGAAAGCCTACAGAAGAAGAAAGGTAAATTTGGGTGTCAATCCACGCACTAATCCACTCGTAGAGTCACCGTCGCCACGGCAGTTTCCAAGTATAGACACCTCTCACAGGTTACAATATCATTACCCGTTCATGCTGCAAACTAACGGCCCCAAAGCTCACTTGTTACACACCACTCTTCACCGCGGACTTTGAGCACTGCCAGGAGTAAGTTCAATTACCGTCTTACATTATCTCGCTTCCTAACTGTCCTCTCCCCCAGACCCAGAAGGTTCAACAATTCAGAAGCCCAGGTCAATCACTCCCCTCCCACTCCCGAGAATCCACACCTGCCCACTTCCATTACATTCACCAAATGGAGGCTTTCACACAACAAGCCCAACAAGTCTCCACGTCAACTCAGCTGGTCCACGCCGGTCCACAGCCCCCAGCACAACAACAACCAGAACAAGCCTATACACACCCCACAGAAGCTCAATTGTATCCTCGTACTCAGCACCCCCTTCTAGGCACTAGGATTCCCGTTAAAAACCCTCGGTCACTCTAGTGGTAACACCTGAGCCTTCTATTCAAAAACCATGCAGTGCATAGTTACTGAAGCCAGTTGTTTCATGTAAAACACAAAGTTTAAGTTTTTTTCGAACGAACCTTTTGATTGAGCCCATATTTATGTTGGTGGGTAAGAGACGAAGGTACGTCAAGGTATGGTTGCGACCCTGGTCACGGAAGGACGTCGTTTATTCAGTCGCATATCTGGAACGCAAGGGGATGTCAAACAAGGAAACATTAGCACAACTCTTGCACGGGGATGCAAGGATACGTTGAATAAAAAAAAAGTACCCCCATAATTCACCCCCGCGGAAAAACAGGCAACAAAAAAAGCCGAGAAGGAGGTAGAGTTATTGGGTACTGTGCGAGGGATAAACGGTGCTCCAATGGGAATGTGATACATCGAATAACTGCAAGCAACTATCAAGATGCGCGGGTGCGGACTCCTAACCCGCCCCGTGCTCTCCCTGACCAACGCCCTTCCAAGGCGTTTCGCTGGGGTAATCCTCACGTAACTCTATTCACCGCCTCAAAGCTCTACCCTTTTTTTTTCTTTTTGCATCTCGAATACATCGGCAGTTAGAACCCTGGATTTTTTTTCTGCTTGATTTTCGTGTGAAAAAACAAAAAAAAATGTCTGGTGATGGGGAAACGGACACGGCCGGGAAGTCGGTTAAGTCTTCGGCAAAGTCGGTAGACGACAGCGACGCAGCTGCCACGACTGCGTCGTCGCAGCCGAGTGCTGTTCGCGTAAAGGACCAAAACACTCTCAAGGTCAAATACCTGCTGATGAACACCACCCATGTCGAGGTTCCCCTGTCAACTGCAATTTTCTTTTTTTTTTTCCCCTCTCACTGCGTAAGGAATGTAACATTTAAACGCCAAACACGAAAAGTGTATTACTGGCCGCTTCGATGCATAACACTCACCTTTGTTTGGAAAACAGTTCTCGAAAACAGCAGGAGAGATTACCAAGGAGACGGCAGTGAAGTTACCTGTGTCAAGCAGACACCGCAGCAAACGACACCTGCAAGCTGACACAAAGTCTACACCACTTTTTTACGACCTGATCGTTTCCAATGTGCCTTGCGACGCCACAGATATCAGAGTGAAGGGCGCCGCCGTGTCTGGACAAGTTACTGTCGTGGAGGTTTGTGGATCCTGGGAAGTTGCAACTTTTTTTTTGGTTGGTGACTTTTCGTTTTTTTTTTTGGGCAGGTTTTGGAGGTGGAGGAAACCTCGGAGAATGCAATTGCGAGGTCAAAGAGCCTCACTGCTATGAGAAAGCAACTGGCCGAGAAAGAGCAGGAGCTGGAGCAAATGAAAGTACGAGAAACCGTCAATGCTGAAGCCAAGAGGAACGTCGAGGATACAAACACAAAATTCGCGTCTACGTTTTTGGGCAAATATCCTCCAACGCAATCTGTTTTGGACCAGCTCCCACAAATGCTAGAGAGCGCCTGTTCCCAGCTGTCACAAACTATGCACGCAGAAGTAACACTGAGTGATGCTAAAGGGAAATTGAATGAGGAGATAACCAAACTCCGCAAGGCTTTTGATGAGGCCGTGGCTGCCAAGGGCAGGTGTATCCACGTCAAATTGCATGCAGATCCAGGATCAGAGGTTTGAAATTATATAACATCCACCCCAGTAACCGGTGTTAGGTTTTGTTGGCAATTAGTGCCACTAGAACAAAAATATACTGGGTGCCAGCTTATGACCTGAGATACACGTCAGAAGGCGGCTATATTGAACTCTTGTATTATGCAAATCTGTTTCAGTCTACTGGTGAGTTTTAAGATAAGAGTCACCAACACGACAACTCCAGTTTAACTACCATCTCCAGGGGAAGATTGGAAAGATATTGAAGTCCATTTGTCTACATCAACCTGCGACGCTCAACTAAGTGGGAAGATACCAAAACTGACCCAAATTCCCCTCAGCTTGGTTTCAAAGACAAGTGCACCGACTTCTCTCCCCGTCCAAACAACTCCCCCACCAGAAATCAATATTATAAGTGAAGGGTACAGAATTGAACACGCCATCAGTGTTCCTTCCACTAAAGATATGTCCCCCTTCAAGGTAGGCTTGGAGCATCATCCTTTTTTTTGTAACATCATTTATTAGGTACTGGTTACCAGTGCCCTTCTTCCCTGTAAACTACTGTACCATGTTGTTCCTAAGAAATCACCTCACGCCTTCCTGCAAGCAGTCGCAGTAAACGAAACTGGCTTCACTCTCCTCCCTGGATCCTGCAATATTTACTTTGATACGAATTTCATCAGTACAACCAATCTCAAAGCCATAGCACCAATGGAAGAATTCATTGCCCTTTTGGGCACTGACCCGGGAGTCCGAGTCACATACAGCCGGAACCCACCAAAGAAAAGCGCAAAGGCCTCTTTGGCAAAGAAGTCTATTACCAATGACTACATTTTCAAGACTTTTGTGAAGAACGCCAAGTCAGGACCGGTATAATGAACATCGCCCTTTTCACAACGCTGAACTTCTTCCAGATATCTATTGACGTTGTTGATGAGCTCCCAGCATCGGAAACAGGGGAAATTGTTGTTTCCCTCAAGCAACCCGTGTTCATTACAAACCAAAGCACCGTCGCCTGTGAAGGTGGATGGGTGAGCAGAGTCGAGAACAACAACCTCAAGTTCAGGTATGTAAATGTAGCCCCTGGTGTGGAAGTAGTCTCGGTCATTCATTACACAGTCACTTGGCCCTCTTCTCTAGAAGTGTCTGGACTACCACAGTACTAAATGAAGGGGCTTGAGTAAAAACGTGACTGTTAATTGAAAGACAAGACTTCTTTTTTTTTCATTGAGACAAAAACTTACTTCTTGTTAGGGCACATTTGGTGCCTGTTTTTTATGTTGTTGAACAATAGTTTGGTTTTTTTTTTAAAAAGATAAGCCTGAATGTCTAATCTGAGCCACAACAGCCGTCATTCTTCTTCTTTGGTGGAAGAGGATCGGGAACAATTCCTCTGCGGGGTTCCACTTCTTTTAGGGGCACCTCGAGAAGTCCTTACAATAATGTGAGATGGAGTGGGGTGGGAGTGGAGCTAATCTCACTTTTGGCAATGTCTTTGAACATTTCTTCAATTCCTTTATTCAACTTAGCAGATGTAAGGTAGTGTTTCGCCCCAACACTGGCTGCATAATCCTCTGCCTCCTGTAACTCAACTACACGGTTTCTGTCTAAATCCACTTTGTTGCCTTGTTGAATCTTCAGCATAATTTATAAAGAACAATGTAAAACAAGCACAGTGTGAGGTTGTTGAGAAGTGGGTAATGTGTTGTTTCATGTGCATACTCCTAACCTGCAATGCTAAGTACTATATCGTTTCCTAGCATCTTGCGAAGCTCTTTAACCCAAACTTGTACTCTATCGAATGATTCCTTATCTGTGATGTCATACACAAGAAGAGCTCCTTTTGATAAGATCAGACGAATCACTACACATAACAGGAAATTGAATACCGTGAGCATCACGATAATCTGCGAAATTTTGTTTAAATAATAAGGAAAAAACAAAACATAAAGGGAGAGGACATACATATTGGGCCCAAAGCATGGAATCTCTCTTGCCCGGCAGTGTCCTGTTGTGCTGTAAGTTGTTGATAGGAAAGTGGATTGTAGTATGAAACCCAAATTAGCAGTCTTGCCGATTTTCCTTCTAGTGTGACCCTTTTTGGTAGAAAGGATGCTTGTACTGTCTGGACGTGGTCACCTTTTTTTGTGGCGGATATTAGTTAATATCAGTGCCATTGGGTTGATTGGAAGGTTTGGCACTACACGACGACCGAAGGGGAAAAAAAAAAAAAAGGAGAAAAGGCGGGAAAGCAATACTTGAGTACTCATTGCGCACATATCTCAACAACAGTGACGTCTTTCCGACACTACCCTCCCCAAGGAGCACAACTTTGAACGATGGGTCCGACATCACGCACCGCCCTGACTGCACCCGAATAAAACAAAATAATGCGGTAAAAGTGTATGGGCCGGTGGCAAGATTAATCTCGGCGGTAAACGACGTCAAACGACGCACCACAACGGAAGGTTTTCTTTTTGTTTTCTAAATCTCCGCTTTGCGAAGGAAAGGAACGAAAAAATAAACAACAAAAAAGAACTTGATAAAAGAGTGATTGACAACGCAGGGAACGAATGTCTCCACGGGTTGTGTAGGCTTCGCGCCCAGATCTTGTGCATTTTTCTTATTTACAGCTGGTGAGCTGGTGTGGTCATTGGAGCCATTTCTGTGACTCCACCCTCAGATCCAGATCGAAGGTTCGTTGAGCCTCAACAAAGTTCATTCGTTTGAAGAAGGTTTCCATTTTCGTCAAGAAACAGTTACGGTGCCAAGCGGAAACACAGACCCAGTTTTGCATACTAGCCTCGTGCAGGTCATTGCCACAAGATCTCCGCAAGAGTGCACATACAGCGCAGTCACTACGCTCGCAGTTGGCGGCCCCAAGTGTGAGCATACCTTGGCTGATACAGAATATGTGCTTGGTATTTTACTTACCTTTGGCAGGATGAATTCCTCCGGCCCATAGGCGTTGAAGTCCCTGGTAAGCCAGCCCCCCTCCTCTGTAACATTCGCAAAGGTGGTGCATGCCACCGGCAACACACCCATATTACTATTGGTAGCCCCATTTGGCGTGACAATGAGGTCAAGGTCAGTATTGGCACTGTTCCACTTGAGAGTAATTCTCAACTGAGGAGGTGGCGGGGAGTCTAATGCACTGTGGCTTAGCCACCATGTATCTAGGAGTGCAGTGATTTCAATTTGCTCAAACCTTGGGTCATTTAATGCAGCTTCGCAGTACTCATGGGGGCATCTATCCTCCCCCAAGATAATTTTATAGTAGTGCAGAGCATTTGGCACGTCATTCAGACGGAGGAGGACTTGGGCGAGATCAAGGTAGCTTTGGGGCTCACTACAAAGCTGCAATATTCTCTCATACAAGTATTTGGCTATTTTTTTTTTTCCCATTATTTAGGTTTGATAGGGCTGGAGTGAACATCAAAGGAGTGTTCCTCAAACCTTGATCGTAGAGCCTCCACTCCTCCATTTTGTAAGCAACCATTCTCATTACGGGAATGTCTTCAAATCCTATTTCCAGTGCTCCAGACAAGATTGATAGAGCCTCTAAATATAAAGAAGGTGCACTTGGGTTGCTGGAATGTGTAACCAAGTTTGAAGACACGTCAAATAGTATTGTGGGATTGGCACAGTGCGATGGGACTTTCACTAAACTACTATTGCGAGGTTCTGGAACGAAATTCACATTGGTAGGAATGTAATTTCGCCCTGGAGATGAGGAACAAGAAGAAATAGGACTTGGGCCAACTGTTTGAGACTGTGGACTGTGATTACTATCGTGGACACACCTTTGACTTGAGGTTATCTCCTCGACTTGAGGTGATGGGGGTGTGGTTTCATATGGAACGTAAGATGGGGGAACTCCACAAGCCACTGAATTCCATAGGTCTTGTATGCTCAGGGGAGACAGCTTTGCGCTCATTTCAATATAATGGGCATTTCGGTTCCAGGCCTCTGCACGGGCAGAATCCACATTCACCCCAGTGACAGATCCTCCTCTGCAATCACACTTATTGCATACTAGAATCTTCTGGCACGGATAGAGTCTCACAGAATCAAGACACTGGAGAGCAGTCTCATAAGACGAGTTGTTAGTGGCCTCATAAACCACCACAATTGAAGTACAAGTGGCAAGGAAGTTGATGTCTTCAGAGGAAGTAGGAGGGACTAAAAATTGATGTACAATGAATGGAAATGCCTCCTCCAGTGCATTACTGCCAGTTTTAACATAGAACCAAGTCCTGATATCACCAACTGTTGGCTGTGGTCCCAGAAACTTTTTCAAGGAGGAAACGAGAGTAGTTTTGCCAACCCCCAGAGCTCCCATGATTGATATATTTCTTACTATCTGATTGTTGCACTGTGGATAGATCTTTCGTGCCATAGCAGTAGCCTCAGCATTCCGGATGTTATTTCTCCTCAGGAGAAGCTGTTTTACAAGTGATGTAACATTAACTTTACTGGAGATTATTCTAGAGTGTAAGGATGTTTTCCCAACAGCTGTATCACCTGTCCTCCCAATAAGTACAAAATAAATGTTTAAATGAGATAACCCAGAAGAATCGCCTTATAAAAAACAAACTCCGTTTTAAGTCTACCAAAGGAATAAGAGGGAAGGTTGTGAACAGAAGAAACCTACTTGTCTAAATCTGAGAAGAGCCTGGTTTTTCGTGAGTCTTTTAAAAATTGGCGAGGGTGGCCCTACATTCCTGGGTATAGAAGTTGTAAGACTTCGTGTGTGTTCTCATTTGTCAAACATGAAATTTCGCAAAAAGGTGCTCCAACACTGTTGGCCAGTAATTTCCCTTCTGAATAGGAAACCTGGAGCATGTACAATGTCAGATTGGATTTGATTTATTCCAACCTCTCTCAAGTCCTTCAAATCAGATTTATTCCCTACAATAACAATTGCCGGAATTGTAGTCATACAATTTTGCATAACTTTTGCCATCCATACAGGGACTTGACTGAACGATTTTCGCTTGGTTATATCTATTGAATAGTGAGATTCTTTGACTGTTGAGAGTCCAAATACCATATACAATTATAACTCCAGCAGCGCCTCGATAAAAAGATCGAGTTAGTGCATTGAATCTTTGCTGCCCAGCTACACACGGGTTAAAACCGACATTCAACCACTTGAGGTTCATACCTGTGTCCCAAAGCTGTAATTTACCTTCAGATTTTTCAATCTACGGATTCAGGTGAGGATTTTCGTGAGCAACACAATAGAAATGAAAGGAAGAAACCTGGAATGAGCAAGTTCCGAATTCGACTCCTATTGTTGATTTGGATTCAAGACAGAATTCATTGCGGCCACCATGGCATATAACTTGTGAGTGTTTCATTAGGGATGTGCTATCCTCACTGGACAGTCCTTGGCAACAAATATCTGGGACCTTCTCTTGAACAGGGATTGTTGAGGCTATTTGTTGATTGCAAGTAATCTTTTCTTTTTGGGAGATTTCTTTTCCGGATTCCTGTGCAAACATTGTATCCTTGTCAGTGGATGTCATAGAAACATTGTTATCCATTGGCTCGGAGCTGAGTGTCTGGGAAGGTACACAGCCATCAACCAGTTCAGACCCAAGTTTGGCTCGTGTGAAATCTATTTCCATTGAAGGCGTAGTAATAATCCCGACATCTTGACCAGGTGGATTACGGTATTCAAGGGTTTTTTCGCACTCAAACCTTTCTTCCCGCACAACAAGAATTTCTTCTGCTTGTGGGTGCGATACCTTATCACAAACAGACACTTCAACCGGGAGAAAGTCAAAGTCTTCAGTAACCTTTCCAATTGAGAGGAGCAAGTGCGACAGGTGCTTAGGAGGAGCTTTCATGGAGAGACGAAGAAGTACTCTTTCCCATTCCGCATTGATCCCTGTTTTCCGTTTGGATTTTCGCAATTCTCGTGCTACTCTTCGCTGTGAAGAGAGAAGCTGAAATTGTACTTGTAGTTGAGGAAGTGAGTCTGGTGGCTCGATATCATGCTCCAAAAATTGCTCAAGTGTGGTGAGCATAACAAAGCTTGTCTGACGAGTAACAACTCCAAATTGCTTGCTGGTATTGACTATCTCTTCATAATATCGCTTCTCTTTTACTGATTCTTGTTGTTGGAGGTGAACCAGTTTACGCTGGGCAAAAAGGAGTTGCAGGATGGAATTTTTGCAGCCGGGGAATATGTGTGGCATTGGATAGCTTTTTTCTACCTCTTTACCATCCACCAAGAAGCGCAGAACAATATTTGTAATGCTTGTAATAGCCCCTGTATCCAAATGTCCAGCAAAGAGGAATTGCTGATTTGGTGGAATGAGACTTTCTTCTGGATATGCATGGAAAACAATAGTTTTTGTTTCATCAGCCATTCCAAGGAATCTGGTGAGAGGCCGGTGAATGGCGTCCACAATTGAGGAAATGTTTGTTGTACTATCAATACAGAAGTGGCACCCACCAAAGTGATTTGCAAAAGCAGATAAGAATCCTGAATTACATGTCTGAGAGCTAAATGTGAAAACCCGTTTTTCCAAGTTTCTGAGTTTTCTTTTGCCGTTATGTAGCCCAATTGTTGGGAACCCATCAGAAAAGAGCAACCAAGTGTCCACTTTGGAGGAGTCTACAAAGTCAAGCAGGGAGTAAAAATCGCTTCCACCTTGGTATTCAATCCCCAAAACACATCTTCGAATTTTGTCAGTCTCCTCTGAAGAGAAGGAACCGATTTGATTGATACTGCACGCAAATGTATGAAGCTGAATGCTTGTCACATTTTGGAGATTTTCAACAATGTCGATCATAAGTTCCTACTGCAAGTTACGAAGGAGAAAAATTGTTCTCAACTCAGCCAACCTCGTCAACTTTATACAGAGAGTGGCTCAGTGACGAGTCCCACAAGATCCCATAGGATCTGGGACTTGAGGAATGATTCCTAGTACTACATGGGGGACAAGGGTCTCGCACGCAAAAATATGATTCATTTGACTGCACACACTGACCAGCAGCCACGTAAGAGTCGCTGTAGAATTTCACGGGCATAGTAACTTCAATTCTTAGGGCTGACCCACTGGAGAACTCTAACTGATCAGCATCCCAAACCACGTGATATAGATCAGATGACACATATGAAACCTCAAATTCAGGAGGAGGCTTATTACAAGTAATGCCAATGAGTTGGAGCGATGCCCCAGTGCTGTCACCAGTCGACTGCACTTTTGCCTCAACTTCCAACTGGGGAAGCTTGAAAGCTGTGGATGTGATCGGAAGGGGGATTTCCAAATAGCAACTTGTATTTCTTAAGAATAGCTTGCAGATGTAAGATATCCTTACACGTCTGGTCATTCTGTGGTTGAAAGGGTACCTGGAATGAACTTTGAGTGAAATGCATAATACAGGGTCAAATACAGTTGCACGGAATATGCATTCCCCCCAGCCAAGTTATGCAAAGCACTGGAGGCACGATTTTGTCTGGTTTCCTGTTCAAAAATTGCCCTTACCTGCATGCCTACTCCGTTATTTGACCTTTTTTTTTTTAACTCGAATCGACCTTGGTTTTTGGACAAATCACAGCATCCAACATAGCATTTTCGTAATCCACAGCATATCCAATCACAGAGGCTCCTAAAAATAGAGGCAATGAAGAAATAGAAGACAAGTTTGAGTGTGACGTTCCACTGTCACTATCTCAATTATGCATCATAATAATTACCACACACCATCACTTAGAGGGAAGCACACTTCTGCCCAGCAACCACCACTCCCATAATCACAATCACAAACGGCACCAGTGGCCTCACTCAAACTCCCTCCCATAATAGCACTCCTCGACGTTGTTTCCACTGAAGAACCACGGGGCAGCGACGTGGTGTTGAGCCAGTCGATGTCGAGCGTGACGGTGGCTACCATGAGCCTAACGTCAACGTGGGCCGAGACTCGCATCACGACGGGTTCGCCGCACGATACCCCATGCCGAGAGCACCGAACCCGCATCATGGGATTGTGACTTGGTGTTGTTTGGAAGCCGGTATTCAACACGCTAACCGAAATTTGACGATGAGGGGTGATCGAAACAGTTTCCTCGAAGTGGTAACACCCCCACCTCTGTTTTTTCGTTTCTTCGACAAACAAAAACCCCCCACCTGTTGGGATAAAAAGGAGCGACGAGCGATGGAGTCAGTAACAACAAATAAAAGAAGCCATACGAAAGTGCAACAGAGCAAAACAACAAAACAAAAACCAAGGAATCGAAGGAAAGAATAATAGCATGGAGGACTTGCTTGAGTAGTTGCGCTCACACTTTCATTTTGTTTGACATGCTAACTTGATGCAGTGATTACGTATATAAGGTGCTTATGATTGGAGACTCTGGTGTTGGAAAAAGTACTTGCTGTTTGTTTGTACTTGTGACTTATACCTTGTGTTTAGGCTCTCTACTGCTTCGGTTTGCTGACAGGTGTTTTGATGAGAATTGGATGACAACAATTGGTGTTGACTTTGTATGTAATTCGTTTTACTATACTTACCACACATTGCATTACATGCGAAATTTAGCAAATGAAGAATGAACATCAATTAATGAAAAATATAGAAAATTCGCACTATTGAGGTGGAGGGCAAGAGAGTTAAACTCCAAGTTTGGGATACAGCTGGCCAAGAAAGATTCAAAACAATAACTCGATCTTGTAAATTCCAAAACTTCTTTTTGCTAAAGCTAATTGAATATTAGACTACCGTGGAGCACAAGGGATCATTATTGTCTAGTGAGTTTCTTTTTCCTTTTTGACTTTATTTTTCTAAATGGAAAATAGTGATACAACCGATCCACTATCCTTCAACAACATCAGACAGTGGCTTGTGGAGATTGAGAGATATGCCTCTGATACAGTACACAAGCTTTTAATTGGAAATAAGGTACCAGCATCCAGAAACCTACTTTGGTAACACTCTAAACCTCTCTAGAGTGACCTTTCAAGCAAAAGGGCTGTTGAATATACAACGGCAAAGGGCTTTGCAGATAGCCACCAAATACCTTTCATGTAGTTTCCCTCTTGTACAAGTTATCAACTGACTTTCAAACCACTCAGAGAAACATCAGCCAAAAGTTCACTCAATGTGGAACAAGCTTTTATGAACCTTGCCAAAGAAATCAAACACAGACCTGTTCTGCAATCCCCAACTGTGTTGCTACCAGAAATAGAAGAAAGACCAAGGAGTTCCAGACAATGCTGCTCAGCCTCATGATATGATCCAACACTCCATTTCCCCTTCTTTACAATGTGCAATGTAAATGTTGCATAATTGTCATCCAATGTAACATACAGCATTATAAAAAGTGTTTTGTAAATCTCTACAAGGTGTTTTTTGGGATGTGAAACTAGCCACACCATGCTTTCAACACCAAGAAATGTTACAATGTCTACAGGAATTTGAACTAGACCCACAATCATTCTTTCCTGGTTCACTTTAGTTGCCTTTTCCTGTGTACCTTTTAGTATAAGCTTTGACAGGAATTTGAACTAGACCCACAATCATTCTTTCCTGGTTCACTTTAGTTGCCTTTTCCTGTGGGAAAACGTTTCCCTTGTGTTTTTTTGGCTTATCAGACTTCCTTTGGACTGTGGGGTCTCAGTGGGCATTTGCTTGTGGGCCAACAGCGGAGACAGATGTTTTTACTTACGATTTTCGTGTTTCTTCCTTTTAGGGAACAGCAAAGGTACGCGATTATGATCTCTACGGCTGAAAGGCGATCCTACGCTTTACGGGATAACTGCGGCTTCTTTTTAACCCATCAGTTTGTGGCTTTGTGTGGGACCTGTTGCGGGGCGTGTCGACGTGATGCCCAACAACAAAAACAAGGGGAAGGACAAAAAAGAACCCACCAGGGGAATTCGGGTCCGCTGCCCGCTTCGGAAAGCGCTTGACGTACGCCACACCGACGGCGATTATGGGCCCCTCGACAGGCAATACTGGGAATACATCGAGAGGCTTGTTGCCGAAGTGCCTGTCACAGATGCCGCCGCGGCTTTGCCGATACGCCTTCGCTACGAAAGCGGGGATGCCAATGTTAGGGAGTGCATTGAGGGCCTTTTCAAGTCGAGCAATTCAGTTCGGTCTTACTTCTCTTTTGCTGCGAGCTGGCTGGCTCCATATTCCACGAACTACAGTGACCAGCCCTTTGGGGTCCAGCTGGCTCTGGCTACACTGTGGTATCGAGTGTGTCTTTCCTGACTCCTCTACATTTTTTTGCACTAAACCGGCACTTTTTCCTCTTGGCTTCTTCATTTTTCTTTTGTGCCCAAATTAGAAAGAGACACCAGGCCAGGACACTTCAAGTGCTGCTTCCTCAGTGAGCCCCTTACCACACTCTCCCATTCTCTCCATGGCTCCACCTCCACCAATTTGTACACTGGATCCACCATTACAGATTTGCACCTCGCCACCTGTTTCGACCTCTTCACCAGTGGCACCACCTGCCCTTCCCAGTCTGGCGTCACAGTTGTCCCCTCCTCACACGCAATCTGTCTCTGACCAACTGTCACCCTTGCTTTATACAGCACCGCCACAGGTTCAAGATGGTGCCGGAGTGGTAATATCCACATCCACATCCACCCCCATATCTCCCTCAACACCTCCTTCCACCTTGAAACCCATAGAGCTATGTCCCCGGTGGTCACGAGCACTGGCACACTTCCAGTGGGATGTGTGCCCAGAGGATCTTACAAACTGCCCTGTATTTTTCAAGACTAATCAGTTCCATATGCTTTGCGACATCATAAAGCAGGGCAGAGCAAAGGATACAATATACACTGTTTGGGGTACTTCTATGACAAACATCAACTTGGGGAAGTTGACTGATAATAGGTGAGAGTGAAAACACACCAAGCTTTGACATTCATGAGGTAGCCAAAGAACTAAGCCTGCCTCCTGAAGCATACAACGAGTATAGCTTCAAGGACTTACTGGAAATCGGACCACTAAAGGAAGAATTGGCACAACACCCTCCTGAAAAGCACTTTTTGCTTCATCTTTTCGACTGTGAACTTGAGGTAAGCCACTCTATATCCAAGCTTATTCTAATGGGCAACTCAGAAAGACGATTCAGGACAATTTAAGGCTGCTTTACAGTACTTTTCCCCCTGCACAGTCTTTTCTGGTTGACAACAATTATAGAAATCTTCTACTCCTCAAGGCAGCATTCCCTAATGTTGTAATGTTTCTCTCCGGGAGTGATGCGCTATGTTTATTACACTCTCCTATACCACTTGGAACTTTCCAGTCATGCCTGGCAAGCAACCCTTTTCTTTTCTTTTCTGTTCTGACTTTTTTTTTGTTTCTAGAGCAATATTCTTGATGATGATATGGTATTTCTGGCATTGAAGCTCTTTTTTGGAGTTTCCAATACATTGTTTGGGAAAAATCCTGCAAAAGATATGAGAAGAGTATGTCCTCAGTCAGTGCAGTCTCATCACAGACTAATATCCTCTTTCCAATTCTACTTTTTATCACTCTAAAGATATCTTCATTACATAGTGCCCAGCGCTCCCTGTTCCTTGATTTTCTACAAATGTACATATACTTTTGTACCTCTCCACTAGTAATCAATTGTACAGTGTGAAGGACATGTGCTGTGCCGGGACTCTGGGGAGCCTTCCTTGCTGGAATGAAATCATTGAGAAAACCTGGCAGAGAAAAAGACAGAGGTTATTTACAGGTAGAGAATCCAAACAGTTATTAATCCCAAGTCAAGGATTGATGGGACCGAATCACAAGCAAATATCCTACACCAATTCTTTATGCTTGGTGCCAGGAAGGAGGCACAAACCCTTTCCCCAGAAACATTATTTTTTCCAGAAAAGACTAAAAGTGACTCAAAAGTCATGCTGCACTTTGCACTATATAACAAAAAAAAAAGGCTACAAAATTCTTCTTGACATTGGCTCTTGCTTGAACAAACAAGGCATAGCTGTTGTTATCCCAGTTCCAGGTGGACTCAAGGTAACATATCCACCAGCCTGGGCATGTGCCATGGTGTGTGCACCAGAGCGCAAGCTTATGGACGTTCCTGCCCTCCAGTTTTGGAGACAAGTGAAAGAGATAACAGGAAACCTTTTTGAGTACAATATGGTCACAGAGCTTGTAAGAAGCTGGTCTCAGATTCATAACATTGTTTACAATGGCGATTCATACTACTTTGTTGATAGTAGTAGGGCAATTTTTATCTATTTATTTTATATCTTTCAGCACATCCTGATGTCAAATAGACCTTAGGCCACTGATTAAAGTGTTTCATGCCCTATCTGAAGCAAGTATAGACTCTCTGGTTACTGAAAGGTGTAGCTTCTGGGTATCTGATCGAGGCAACTGCACATGGGAAAAGACTGACTTCCGCACATATGCCATCCTACGTAAGCAGCAGCCCACTGACTCAAAGCAACCA